>VXAX01003036.1:139060-380680 GCA_013399835.1 Leptocoma aspasia | reverse complement strand
GATACCTAAATGTTCCACATGGTGTCACTTGCTCTTCCATCCTCCTGAGCATGGGCAGTTCTGTTTGGGCCACCTGCTCACACATGCAAGTGACTTCAGAGCCCCCACCGTGCAGGCTCCTTCTTTTGAGCTTGGCTCAAAAGTGTTTGGAATTGGGAAATTATTCAGACATGACTGAATTATTGCAGTAAATTCAACAACCTCTTCTGACAACAGTTTATGAATTGATTTGTCCATAAAAAATCCTGCTGTGGAAATGGGGAGAGTTTTGACCCCAGTGTAAGGGAGCTGTGTAGAAGTGGCAAACACCCATGGGCTGTTAGCTCTGGTGCTGGGGTGATCCAGCTCAGTGCTGAGCCCCAGCCCCAAGCCAGTGGCACAAGCTTCACCACTGCCTTCACAGCTGGGCAGGGTAGCATTTCCTAGAATTAATAACGGCTTCAGGAATGTTCTTCTGCCTTTGGAGGGCAAAGACCTTTCCATACTAAAGCATCATTAGCTGTCAAATGCCCTTTTATTTTTTTCTCTATTTTGCTTCTGTCAGAAATAGAAAAAAAAAAACTGTTGAAATCCATTAAATTAAAGCCTTGCATTTAAAAGGTCTTGAGATTAATTTCATTACTGAAGCTTACAGAATATCATTATTCAGCATTTTTTATGCCCTATTCAAATTGCTGGGGCTTAGGAATTGTTTGCAATTACGTTCAAGTGTAAAGATTGCTTGCAGGGATTTGACGCTTCAGAGATAAATTGCTCGATATTTATTGCTATAAAGATAATCTTCCAAACATGAATTGTTGCTGCTCTGACTTCCTGGGAGCTTAGCACTTCTACTGTAGAAAACCTTCCCAATCAACAAAAGAGGGAAGCTGCTGATTACTTTGATTAAGATTTGCTACCTGAAAGCCTGAAGGACAAAGATGATGTGATGTGGCCATAAGTACTCAAAAATTCAGAGAGTTAAAAAATCACATGGATATTTGGTGGCTAGGAAATGCTTCTAAAATGCTGTAAACAATTAGTTTAAACTATTTAACAAAATAGTTTTTTTAATTGTAAAACTATGCCAGACATCTTTTTCACTAAACCAGTTTCAGTATGCCTTTAGTAGGTCTAATGGTTGTAATTCCTAAACTGAGATGTAAGCTGCACTCTTATATTTGGTCGACTTTATGAAATTAAAAAAATAAAAAAAACCCAATTGCTTAATGGAGAAAGAAAATTTTACCATTAATCTACCACTCCACTTTCTTGCAATTTTCTTTTGCCCCTCTTGTCTTGGAGATTCTTTGCACATAGGAATGAAAAAAATGGTGGGAAATAAGATAATCTCATAAAAATAGTTCCTGCCTTCTTCCTGTTCCAGTCTCCAGGAAAGCAGATTGGTTTGGGCACCTGTTCTATGTAATTCATATTTTATATTTTTCTTTAAACAAATATGTTGATAAAGACTTAATAAATTAATAATTTTAGACACTGTAGGTGCTGAACAAACAAATTCAGAGATTGAATACAAGTCAAAAATGTCTGCAAGATGAATTGCTAAAGGAAGAGGATCAGGATGCCTTGATCAAGATTGATAGTTTTTTTCATCTTAACTTTTCTAGACCTGCAGCATGGGGCTTGTGAAAGCAGAGGTAGATAAAAAGGGTATATTTGGACGAAAATTTGTGCAAAAGTGGATCAAACCATTAAGTAGCAAACTTAAAAAAACAAAACAAAAACAAAAACAAAAAAAGCAAACATTTGTTTTACTAACTTATTTTCAGTTTAAGTGGAAAAATGTAGCAGCCTTAGACTAGACAAAAACCCTTTAATGTTTTTAATTGGATGAATACATTATCTTTGAATGAGAAAAATCGATGCATTGTTGATGTGCTTGGCAAAGATTTGTGCTCCTCAAGATTGCTCCTGATGGATTAATTTTCAGGATTGAGGTGCCATTTTTTGGAGTAGCATGTAACATATTTTTGTAATGCTTTCAAATTACTGAAATCACTGCCTTAGGAAACTGAAGAAAACCCAACATATTTCCTCTCAATACAAATGTACAACATGTTCCTTTGCCTTTTAAGAGCTAACCTTTGCCTTCCATTACAGGTCTTTTCTACCAGCATGCTGAACTGAGTCACATGTGACATGCCAGTCACGTATCTTACATGTGTGGCAAAACCAAAGCTATATTAAAAATTGAATTATTTTGGTTTTTTTGAGGACATGATCTAAGTATTTTGAAATACAACATACACATATTTCAGACCTGTAATTACATTATTGTCTAGTCAGTGTCTCTGTTAAACATGAAAATATCTATTTCCATTCTTTGAAGGATATTATCCACTGCTACTGAAGTGAAAAGTGAGAATTCATTAGATTTCATTGGTGTTGGGGTGCCATTGGCAGTGAGAAAGGGTATTCTAGGATTGATAGCCTTCTTTCTTCTTGGTCATTTCAATTTAAACTTCAGAATCAGAAAAGATGAACCACATAAAACCCATTCATAATCAGAGAGTGTGTTTCACTGCAGTTATTCAGCACAACAGAAGCACACATCACAATTTCATCTCTCTTGTTAAGATTTAGAAGCTGTTCCAGTGCTGAATAACTTCTAGAGGAGAATGAGCCACCAGCTTCTTTTCTTTTGTGAGTTCTGTAATCCAACTCCAACCCATTTTAATTGTGGAAGTGATACTGGTGAAATGTAGGATCCACAGTGACCTTGGGATCAGTTGTCTTTCATGTTGCTAGACGGTACCTCATTATCTAACAAAATCAGAAATTTTACATTAACTGTTCATATCTTTTGTTAGATCAGATAGTGTCATTGGGTGTAAATGACATGTTTTGATGTTCCTTTACCATGTCTTTGTATGTATTGTGCACATACTTTGTTCTGCACAAAGTCTTGATGAAAAAGCAGCTCAGCTTACTGCCAGCTTGAGACCGTAGTAAAAGAATTAGAACATCAGATGATTTGGTTGCCCTGAGATAACATCCTTTAAATATTTGTACAGCTTTATAAAAAATTGCCTGTTGTTGTCAAGCTGAGAAGATCAAAGAAGGAAAATGCAAGTATGAAATGTAATACATGCGACATTTACATACTCCTTAAATCAATAATGAATTTTTGAGTTTGTGGGGCATATTTGGATGGTGTCCATAATAATAAAATATAGGGCTAAATCTATAGAAACCTTTTCTACTCTTAATCAAGTTCTTTAGTAAAGCCACTTTCCTAATAGCCTTGGACCATGTTCTTCTCAGTAGAATAAAATTCCAATTGATTAATTGATTACAAATTGAAGAAATCCTATGTGATGTTCAGAGCAAAGTTCAAAGCCTTCTAGATCATAGCATGAAGTTCAGTCTATTCTCTGGCCCCTGGAGCAGCTGGCAGAGTCTGGTTCACATCCCTACTGCTGTTCTCTTTTCCAGTCAGAGACAGTGGCAGGAGCACTGCAGGAAAAGTCATTATCTTATCCCTTACACATTTTCCACTGGAAAATTTCTTCAATTCAGATATTTTTTTTTTCACAAATTTAATCCTTATTTTGGGGCTTGAGAAGATTTTCAAGTCAGTAATCTACACCTTCTTACACATGTTTGCAGGCAGCTTTAAGAGTGGTTTATACAATTCCCTGTGAGAATTTTCAGTTGAATTTTCATTCTGTTTTATTTTGTAATCCACTTTGTTCCCAAGATGCTAGGTTGCTATTTAAATTTAGAGCCACAAATGTTTTTCTAAATGTCAACAGGAGCTGCTTCTAATACTTTTTTATAAATACTCTGGTCATCTGTGAGTGCTTTCTACTACATGAAGGTCCCAAACAGTTAAACCAAATGAGCTTGGTACACGAACACAGTGTTGTTAGGCATGCTTTGCTTTTCTGCTTAGAAATCAGTGCTTTGCTTTTCTTAGAAATCAGTGGCATAAAAGGCAACATGGGGAACAAATAACAAGGAGCTGTAGTGCTCAGTGAGGTCTTCAAGGTGAGAGCAACAACCTGGAATTTCATATTGTGCTAAAGAAAGTGATGTGATTTATGATTTTGGCTCCTTTCCAGCAGTGTACTTAAAGCCAAAGCATAGTCCCATTAGATAAATCTATTTATGGAGGTTGATATATTCCCTCTTTAACAAATGCAAGCAATCGTTAACATTAATAAAATTTGTGAGTAAACAGTAAGAAGAAAATGTAGCAATTAGTTTGAACAACACACTAGTTTGTTTTGTTTGGTTGGTTGGTTGATTTTTTGGTTTTGTTTGTTTGTAATAACATCTAAACTTTGTCCACAACAAAAAAATCTATACATTATGTTCATTCACATTATATCTCTGAGTCAGATTCTTTTGGCACACAGAGAGCATACTGTTGATCACATTAATGATTTCAGCCACAGCTTTTGATATACAGCTTTTATTAAAGAACCCAAACAAGCAGAACGGTAAATTAAATTATTGAAATCATAAGAAAATTTAAGGCAGCATCCACAAGTGTTATAGGCACACAGCTTGTGGTAATTGGGAGTGGCTGAGCCTCATCCCTGATGGACTGCAGCTGTGTAGGTCAGGTGAGCAGTGTTGAAGGCAATGACACATGGAGTGCTGAGGGGCACTGACCCATCACAAAAGGGTACAGGGGGCACACAGGTGGGATGCATGTAAGGCAAAGAGTATAAAAGGTTGTACCAAAGAGCAATAGAGAGCAGCAGTTGATTGAAGCCTTGTTTGGTGTTGGTGGCACTGGCCCTCTGGTACACAAGTAAGCTTATTTTGTAAGAATGGAAACCTGTTGATAGTCCCCCTTCCATTGTGTCTTTTAAGAAACTGTTCTCATGAATTGTAAGTCATTGATGCATCATTTATTACAGGATCATGCAATTATTGATGAAAGTTCAGAAGATTAATGTCTAGAGGTTGAAATAAGTGTGAAAAATTCTTATTCAACAGGCTCTGGAAAGAACAAAGAGATTATTTGATATAAAGGTAGATGGGACTGCAGGCAACTAAAGTTTTGACAATATATATTGTTGTGTTATCTTAGAAAATGAGTAAGAAGCAGCAGAGTATTATCTTAGCTTTGGATTCAAGTTCAGCCAAGTACTGCCTATTACAGATTTAGGTTGCTGGACCATAATAATAGCTTCGAACATGACCCACTTGGGAGTTCAGAGTCTGTGGGGAGACAGTGCTTGGGAATTGGCAGAGAGCAGTGAAGGCAGGAGGAGATGCATCAGAGGACCCAATGGAAAAGGAAAGAATTTCTTCAAGATGAGATGAAAGGCAAGGTTTAGCAGAAGTGGAGAAGAAAAGCAGGAGCCAAACCAGAGTGAGAAGGGAATTTGGAGTAAGGCTGGAAGATTCACAAACCTGGGGTAAGGGATGCAGAGAGCAAGGAAAAGCCAGGGGTGATACAGCAGAGTTGTGTGCTGTGGATAGGCCAGGCTTCCTGTGATCCCTAGGCCAGGATCTGTTACTTCTCAGCACTACTGGTAATGAAAAATGTTCATCATCAGAACCAGATCACTCCTGCTTGTTAATTCTGACAAAACTGAGTCTTTTTGGCTTAAGTACAAGAGGAAAATCTCTCTCTGGCTGCAGCAGTGTGGGACAAGAGTGGGAGCACCTCCCTCTGTTTCCACTGCCCTGTCCCAGGCACACAGACTCTTGCTGGTGGCAGTAATAACAGCAAGGTCATCACCTTGGGACAGTGCCATTGAGGAGAGCTGACAGCCAGGACATCTCTTACTAGGACAGTCTGCCAGTGTGGACATCTACTTATTTTGCCTCTGCCTGAAGCTGGCCTTATGTTCCTCTCTGGGTGGTAAGTCTACGTAAAAAGAATGTCCTCTTACTGCCAGCTCCTACTCTTTCTTCATGAGCAAGCTGTCTTAGCCTGGGCCATGTCCCTAAATAGCATCATAAGAATGTTTTTATTTGGGTGGTTTTTTTTATACATAAAATTACTTACAGTTTTCTACCTCCTTTTTTCCTCAGTGTCCCTGAACCCTTGTTGTCTCAGTCAGAGTAAGGGATAAGTGGTGATCACTGAATGAGTAACTACTCAATATTTCTTTTTAACATCAGCCATATGGTAAGTCTGTGATCATTGCTGAACTCGGTCAGGGGCTTAGAGATGCAAAGCTTCTTATGCCTTTGTTAGGCCAGCTGTTTCAATTGGGAGGCTGAATGTCAAGCATCTGTGGTGCTGAATTTATCAAAAAAATGTCTTACTATGTAAGGAAGGACTTAAAAAAACTGACTCTGATATGTGCTGAGGATTCTTACCTAAGAATTCTTACCAACTGTCCAAAGCTAGCCAGAACATGACATTCCTTTTTCCTTATCCTTGTTGCTGGTTTTCACCTGTTCTTAATCATAATATCAACCATCTGTGTCTTTTATTTTAACTGATTTTAGCAACATCAGAAAGGGAAACAAGAATATTTCGGTTCCAATTTTATTTTAAGCAGGGTTCAAAAGTTTCCGAAACAGCTGGTGGTAATGCAAAAAAAACCCATTTTCTTTCATACTACTTTAAAATGAACTTTCCAGCAGTATCACAAAAGCAGTAGCATTTTGATAAAATTAATTAATGAGAGTGCAATTACATGACAGATGTCTTGTAACTTCTCACTTTGCTGCAGATTGTAATGAGATGTGTTTAAATGCACCTTGTCAAATAACACTGTCCTTAAAGCTTTTCAGGACATTACTAAACTTCCCGGTGATGTCACTGCTGGGAGTGGGGATGAAAAGGGTTATTACCTAAAAAAAAATAGGAACAAAACCTTGTATTTTTCAGATATACATAATGGTTTTACACTGAGAATGGAGCTGGGTGCTGACTTGGCTGTGGATGTGTGCTGTGGTCCCAGCCAGAGCCTGCTCAGCTCTTGCTCTTGGCTTGCCCCAAAGCTGTCCTGTCAGCTGATTCCCACAAGTGTCTCCTGCCTCTGCAAATTGAAGCAGTTGGATAGACAGAAATTATGCTCATCTTGTGCTTGAAAGGGGAAGAGAAATTGGTTGAAAACAACTTACTATCAGCCTCTCCCCCTCAGCTTAGGAGTTGTGTTAGAGCCAGAAGGCTTCTATGGGTATGTTAACCACAAAAGAATGGTCACCCAAGCTGTACACCCCTTCACCTTGCCCTGCCCCCCCAGTAAACAGTGCTGGTAAACTGGTAAGGGATGGGGAGGAGGTGAGATATTCAGCAACTTCTGTGCCTCAGTCTTCAATGGCCATGGGGGTGCTCCTTGGTGAGAGCCTGGACAGGAGCCAGCAATGTGCAAAGCCAGTTGTGTCCCAGCCCGCATCCAAAGCAGTGTGGGCAGCTGGGCAGGAAGGGGATTCTGCCCCTCTGCTCTGCTTTGACCCCACCTGAGTTGTATCCAGCTCTGGGATCCCCAGCACAGGAAGGACATCAACCTGTAGGAACAAGTCCAGAGGGTGAAAGGGATGGAGTCTCTCCTATGAGGAAAGGCTGAGAGAATTGGAATTGTTCAGCCTGGAGAAGAGAAGGCTCCAGGGTGACCAAATGGCAACCTGAAGGAAGCCTACAAGAAAAATGGAGAGGAACATTTTACATGGGCCTGTAGTAACAGGACAAGGAGGAATGGCTTCAAACTGAAAAGAGTGTAGGTTTAGGTTAGCTACTAGGAAGAAATTTTTTGCTGTGAGGGTGGTGAGGCACTGGAATAGGTTGCACAGGAAAGTTGTGGATACTCCGTCCCTGGAAGTTGGCCAGGTTGAATGGAACTCTGAGCAACCTGGTCTCATGGAAGGTGTCCCTGCCCATGGCAGAGGAGGTTGGAATGAGGTGGTCTTTATGGTGTCTTCCAACCCAAACCATTCTATGATTCTTCTGTGGGTTTGTCAATCAAAAAGTCTTGTTCTTGAGTCCAAACCCCCAATTAGAAGTAATCAAATGGATCATTCAAGACCAAAATTAGAGAGCCATTCCTGTTGCGGAGTCTGCACAGCGGGTTTTTTGCCCCCTGGAACAGGAGAAAGACGAGTTCAATCCAATAAACAGAGCTGCAGCATCAGCTACTCTTTATTGTAACTTTCCACAGTATCTCAAAACCACATGCGTCAATAACTGCTGGCAAAGTATTGACTTCGGGAACACTAATCTCCCTTCCAGCTTGTTCATGGTACCAGAGTTGGTAGTAACAGTGTGTCAGCAGTTGTAGTTACTGCCTCCAGGTTAAGAGGCAGTTTCCCATGCTCTGTAATTACTAGCCAAGCACCAAAGAATTAACTCTGTCCATCTGACAGATTTGGTGATACTGTGTGATGGCTCCCACTGAAGCAATAACCATTCACTGACCGACTGGTTCCTGCAGGAGACTTGTTTTATAGCTCCATTCAAACACATTTAAGAACACAGGAATCTGAGAAGAGGCTCTATGGCCTTATAAAAGTAAAGCTAAGATGTTGTAGCTTACACACTGACATTTTCAGAGCTTTGATTTCAGACACAGAACTGTACAGTCATCGAAGCAATCAATTTAGAAATGGCAGAAAACATTCAGATAAACACAAAATCATCTGTTGCATAAATAAAGGTACAGAGAAAAAAAAAGAGATGAGCTTGATAATGGAAGGAAACAAAAAGCCTGTCTATAGAATACAGCTCAAATATAAAATGGAGTGATGGAGAGGTTCTCTCCAAATATCTGTTTATAATGTGCAGTCATTTCAGTTTAGCACCATGAGGAATGAAAAGTATAAGCCAGAATCCAGGGCTTCGGGCCAAACCAAGTGTTCTGGTTGTCAGCAAATGGTGAAAATGCTGTCAATTAGCAAAAATCGTTCTCTGTCCTCTCACATCAAAGCAGTGCTAATGTGCCCTTTGCTTGCCTGGCAGCACTAGGATGAGAGAAGGCAGCCTGCTGATGGGAAAGGGCCCAGGCAAGGTGAGCACCCTCTGTAAGGGTGGAGGGGCTCCTGCACGGAGCTGCAGCTGTGGCCAGGTACCTACAGAGAAGGGGATGGGCTCAGCAGGGAACAGCACGAGCTAGGGGTCTGGAAAATGAGAAAACCTCAGTTTTCTGCTTATTTATGTCACTGAGTGATGCAGCTAAGTCTTCCCCTCTGCTGAAGGAGTGAGGAAAAGGAGACTAGTGGATCCCACGTAGACACGAATGACTTTTCATTAGGTGTTTAACATTTCAGGTATGCAATCTGTCTCGGTCCTGAGATGCAAAGGAGAGAGAGACGTTAAGAAAATCAGATCCTGTGCCAAAAATTCACCAAGAGTTATTTAGGAATTGTAGATACAGGGGTACAGCTTTTATTTTGTTTAGGAAAATGGCTTCACAGGCACTGAAGTGAAATCTGATCTTGATTATATTGCTATAAACTGGTAGTAAACATAGCTGAGAGCAGAAATTGATCAATAAAAGTCAGTCATAAAACTGAAAATAGAGAGAAGTATTAGGAGTTTGTTAAAGCGAAAAAGAATATGAACATGGCATGTGAGAGCCAAACCCTTTAGCTGGAGATTCAGATTTGGTTCTACTAATCACAAAGTGATCCTGCAGAGTTTCATGCTGCACAAGGGAAAGAAATGGAAGACTTGAAACTGGTCACCTTTTGCTTCAAACTGTGGTAAATGGGAAGCAATTTTTCATGATCTTGTTCTTTGAAGTTCTCAGATCATTGAGTTCAACAATAAAAATGACATCAGCAGCATAAAGTTTAAAGTAGTGAATTGATTTTTAAGCTCAAACAGCCAAAGGCAGAAGTTCCCAGTAACATAAAAATGTTAAGCCATGGGGTTCTGGGTCTAAACGTTGCTGTAGATCATTTCCACTTGCAATGTGTATAGGACAAATCTGTCTTGGTAAATGCCTTGCTTTGAATTTCTCCACCACAAGTACATTAAAATCATTCATAGGTACTTAGAGCACCAGCATCTGAGTAAAAGGTCTGAATGGGAAAGAATTTTCTGAATCCTCTAAGCCACTGTAAGTAAAAATTCTGTATTACTGAAAGGAAAAGAGTTGCTAATAGATATTCAATAGTGAAATACACTATTTAAAAATGTAGAAGACCTGGCTGATTAGGCAGTGCACAGCTTGTCCGTGTCAGAAGTAGTGTCCTGTCGTCACATCCTTAGCTGAATGCTTCTTTTAATTCCAA
Source organism: Leptocoma aspasia (assembly GCA_013399835.1). Taxonomy (NCBI): domain Eukaryota; kingdom Metazoa; phylum Chordata; class Aves; order Passeriformes; family Nectariniidae; genus Leptocoma; species Leptocoma aspasia. The sequence goes on along the minus strand of VXAX01003036.1, from coordinate 370,531 downwards.
AGTTCTGTGTTGTTAATTGCACCTTTTTGTTGTCCTTCTTGCAGTTTTTGTGAAGATTTTCAGCCTCTCAGAGCTGAGCCTTTTTCTGCTGCAGGCAGCCAACACTGCATAGCACAGTGCTGTGCTCTGTTCACTTGCCACAGTTGCTGGTACTGCAGGAGCAGAGAATTGTAATGCAGCTTGCATCTGCCTGTTCAGTACACTTGGAACTTAATAGAAAAATCAAAATATTTTGTTATTCGGAAATTGAAAATACAATACTCAATTAAATTTGGGTTATCAGCAAAGCCTGAAATCACTGCTGATGTTAGGAATTTAGGTATAAGTTTGCTTGCATTTTGCCTCTGCAATTTCACTGATAATTTCAGGCTGCTGAGCAATGTTTAGTTTGTTCTTAATATTTCTGGTTGTGAGCTCGTGTCTGTGTGTTTTGAAAAGCAATGCTTTTGCACATTTGAGAGCATTTATGTAATAGAAAAGATTTCAATAGAATAAAATGTCTCTTTAACCTCAGGACATGTCCTTCCTGCTGTTGCCAATGAATGAACTTGGGGAGAGCTGGGGTTTTCCTGAGAGGGCTGACAATATTATTCCATGTTTGTACTGCATGAGGATGTTTTACACTTTCCCATTTCAAAATCCAGAAGTTGCTAACCCTTTCTGCCATCAACTTTTATTTCCAATCAAGGTATAGGGCTCCTGATTGTGGGGTTTTAACAGTTTAGAAGATTATGGTTAGTTTGTATTTAATGTTTCTTTGATATTGGAGAGTAAAGTAGAAAAGGACATCGTCTCACCCTGTTGATACTTTGGTGGCAAAAGTGATAAAATTATTTCCTTCTTACATTTGATACTTTGTGAAATTTCAGTGGGAGGTTTGGGTCAGTGTTTCTTTCAGCAATTGTCAGTCTTATAATTACTAACTTTGATAAAACTGCCTGAGCTAGGGATGGCAGCAGTGAACAGGAATGTGCACCTCGCTTGTGTCCATCCCAGGCTTGATTTTAAGCTTGCAGATTCTTTCACTGTGTGGACAAACCTGCAAGGTCTCTCTGGATATAATAAGTTGTAAGAAGTCTCATATAAAAATATGATAATAAACAAGCTAAAGTAATGTTCAACAATTGGAGAAAAACCAGCATCAAAATTAAAACTAGTTCTAGAAGAGGATCAATGAAATTAAGGACTTTTAAAATTTATCCATTATTTTCCCCATTGAACATGTCTAAAGTGTAGGTAAATAGTTACAAGGCAAAATGCCGTATGAACCTTTTCTCTTTATTTTTAATTCACACAATTTAAGCACAGCCTCTACACAGGAGTACAGATAGTTCCAAAAGACACTTATTCAGCTGGAGGAAACATTAATCTTTAAAAATAAGGTGGTTCACTTTATATTCTGTTACGGATTATTTAGTGCTTTTCATATACTATAGCTCAAAGAGTTTTACTAAGCAGTGAACTATGGTAGAGATGTGCCCTGAATGCAGAACTCCCCAGAACTACAGATACAAATGCATTAGAGTTATTTTTTGTGTCTGAATGCTGTCACTTGGATCTATACAAATGATGCATTGGGATGAGTCCTCTGCAAAATAGATGTTTGCTTTTATGGACTAACCAGAAAATGTGAATCCCGGAGTAATATTTGCAAAGAGGAGAGGTGTCTTTGAGATAAAGTTTTTTGCCACTCCATGAAAACACAATTGAGTATGTGTGAAAAATGCAGGCAGAAAAAATATTAGTAAATATGAAGCATTATTCTACTTTTTGTTTTTCTTTTTTTTTATTTCACCAGCAGCTAGAATTCCACAAAATAAGCAGACACCAATTTTGCCATGCATTGCAGAAGTGTGTGAGGAGACAGTTCTTCCCAGAAGACCTTGCACTCTGGATAGACAGGACAGGAAAAGGGTGGTGGTGGCAACTAAAAGATGAGAGTTGATGTTTCAAAGCAGATGAGTTACAGTTGTGTAATAAATTAATGCTGAGCAGCTGCTGAACAATGCACATTTTTTTAATCTCTTCAGTCATGAGATCATAGTAATGTGCTTCATCATCCTTCACTGGAAAGGCAGGCAAGTCCTGGCAACTGGTGATACTTCCTTGGCTGCTCTGAAGTGACTTTGTTCACTACTGTGACTTGACATTGTTTGGTCATTTGCCTTCATCCTCAGTCATATAGAGATTGGGGTGGTTTGCACCTTCTTTGATATTTGAATCTTGCTATTTCTATTCCTCTTTCCAGTATCTTGAACCCTCTTATCTTTCATGGAAATCCCCTGTCTCTTACTGGTTTTATTGAAGCTTGTATGAAGACAAAGAGTCAGGATAAAATTTAGGAAGTAAAGAGAATATTACATTATATGTTATATTATATTTATTATATTTCTACTGTGCTTCCTTTAAGTCTCATCTATCTGTAGCACAACAGTGTAAAGGCAGTACTCTAAGAGTCTGGGAATAAGAAAGAAGAAAGGTATCTTGAAAATTAGGTATTACAATTAACATGAGTGTCTCCAGTCACGTGGTATGTTACAGCATTTCTTAAAGGATACCTTGGTCAGAGTGAGTATTTCAATGCTTACTGCTCTTACTGGTTGTCACAGAAAGGAAGCAATCTGAAGGTTGTGTTTCAAAAAAAAAGAAAGAACATTACATTGAAGTAACTACAGATTCTTTTTTCTTGCTCTCCCCATTCTTCCTGTTGTCTTTATTCAGAGGAGTTTGGAGGATCACTGAAGTCAAGGTATAATAATTTCCAGAACTAAAGTTTTTTTCTTATTCTAGAAGAACAGAATCCCCATTTTTCTGTGTATCTCATGCTCATGTAAATGGTATTGTACAAAAAGCACAATTAAATTAATATAATAATTGACGTGAATGATATCAGTAGCAGAAAACCACAAGAACATTGGCTTTTGGGAGAAATGGATCATGGTCTAAGTAGCTCACTTTTATCAGTTCTTCTTGCCCTGCTGCAGGGAACAGTCCAGTGCCTTATCCTTTGGACTGGAATGCTCAAATATGGGTTTTGAGTGGGGTGGTTTTTTTTGTTTTGTTATATTTTTGCATCTGTGCAGAAAGGTTGCATCTCCTTCAAGCCTTGGGCAAAGTTAATTTTTTCTATGATTATTAGACTGTGTCTAGTCATTCAGTGCCTCTATTTATGACTCTGGAGTTACCTGATTTAAAAAAGCATTAAACTCTTTATTTCAATTAATCTTTTTATTCTAAGGAATGGATAATCTAGTTAGATGAACTATGAGACTTTGGCATAAATGTTCCAAGCAGATTGAATAGACTAGATCCATTTCTTTCAAAATCTTCCTGTTTTATTCTGTGCCACCAAGGGAGGTCGGCTCTGATGCCCTACATGATCTTCATGGCAAGTCATTAGAACAAACCCCCAGTTTCCTCTGTGGTTATGTTCTTTTGCTGTGGGGGTTTAATAGTCTCTCTGTTCTTTGCTGTGACTTGGTTGGTTCTTGCTAGAAGCACACCAGTACGTTGTTATATTAAAAAAGTAAAAAAATTGGTGGCCTGTTAACATGGGGTCTTGGTTCAGTGTGAAGCACTATTTTTTATGTAAGAAGACTGGCTATGGCTTAAGATACCAAGATCTGTGTTCTGACCCTCACTCTCTAACAGCTTCTTCACAGCTCCAAGCAAGTCACTTTAACTTTATTCTCTGAGAGCTGTGGATGATAATAAATACTTCAATAGCAGTATGTGCTGGAACACAAAAATTCTGCTGGATAATCTGCAAGGAGAATGTAGTATGGCAAAGGAAAGACACATTATTAGCCATAAGTTAAAACCAAATGCAATTAAAATATCAATAAAACCATATGTGTTTCAGGGAAATGTACCTTCTGAGTAGCTAACAGAAAACAGCAGCTATTATACACTGTCAGGAGTGGAGAATTAAAATGTCAAATGTGCTCTGCTTTGCCACAGTTCTTGAGGCACTTGTGTGCTCCAGACCTCATATTGCTTTTGTGTCCCTCTCTGGACTGGGAGTGTCTGGCTCATGCTGGAGAGCCCAAGCCAGAACATACTCCAGGGCTCCAGCTGTGCCCTCACCTGTGCCAAAGAGAGGTGGGACTCATTTCCCATGAGAAAGTCACATGTCATGCAGAAATAGCAGCTACCTCCCCAGTTTAAGCTCTTCCAGAGCTTAGCACGTGATTTCTCTCTTTGAAACCACTGAAGAGGTTCTCAAACACTTTAGGATTGGAGCTATATTAATTCAGCATTCTTTTGCCCTAAGGGTCCTGGAGGGTAGAGGATTCTGTAGTATCTTATGTGTAGAAAGCCCAGGGTAGGTTTCTTTGCTGTTAACTGCTAAGGACCAGTCTCTCTGTGGAACAACTTCATTCATGCTCTTGCAGTGCATCTGGTATATTAGTTGCCAGAGAAATAAAGTCTTTTGACTCTTCTCATGCATAAATTTTATTGTTCTTAATATTACAAGTTTGCTAGCAGAGACAAAACTGCTGTCAGGAGTGGCATGGGGGCAGGGATGATGCTTTCCAGCTATGCCTGGCAGTTGTGTAGGAAAACAACCGTGGGAGAAGTCACCTATAAATCAAATGAAATGGCTTGGCATTGATAAATACTATGGCAGTTATGTAGAACTTAGAAGTGGTAGTAAATGGGAAAATATGAAAGCTCATTTACTGAAATGCATGAATATTGTAACCAAAAGAGTGAGACCCTGTTTGTCACTACTGTTACACATCAGTTCGTGACACAAAACAGCAGGGCAGTAATATTCCAGTATTTGGTGTGCTGATTACAGCACAGGGAAATAAAATCTATTGCTTTGCAACTTGTCAAACAGCTCTGTAAAGTGTGGAACTAATCTAATAGGTTATTTTTCTAGCTGATAATGCGGCACAATTGATGTAAAAATATGTACATTTATATAAATAAGTCTTCAGTCACCTTGGAAGAATATCTATACAGGTGAAATCCTTATTTCTCTGGTTATGCTGTGGTTTGGTGAAAAACTGTTTTCATGTACGGGGCAGGAATCAGATCTTAAAGTACATAAGCAATCTCGTGTACCTGACTAACATTTAAAGCTGTCTTATGGAATCTGTTTCTTGCTTTGCTCTTAGCCATTTGAACTTTCCTGTTGTCAGGAAAATCTATAAAAAATGACAAGGGAATTCTGGTTTATACACAAGTGAACTTTGAGCTCTTCTGAGACAGCAGTCACAAGCAAAACCTAAACATTTCAGAATTGTTATCATTATTATTATAATTATTGTTATTAATTCAGAAAGAACCAATGTCTGATGGTTTAGTGCACTTGATGTTTGACTAATCCAGCAAGATTTCAAAAACAAATACCTGTTCCTGCAGTGCTGCAAAAATTATTCTCAAGTAACTGATTTCTGGATTGGGAGATAGGGTGTTTCTTAAGTTTCATGTTTATTTACCCAGTGGTGTGTTTTGGACAGCAAACTGAGTAGATCAGTTTTAGCTGCTACAGACCACTTGGTAGTGGTCTGTATGCAAACACGTCCAAGTTTCTTTGGTCTTCAGTTATTAAGACTGTCAAACTATTTCTGCAGGGAAAAAAACCTCGTAAGAAAGTCATGGCTTCACCTTTGAACCCCAGCAAAATGTTTTCCCTTAGTCAATACAATATGGTTTTCTGAGTAAAGTATTGCTTGTTTTGTGTTTATCTACATCTATTTTTAATGCATTAGCTGGTTTTCTGTATATTTTAAATTTATGCACTTTTTGGAGAGAAAATGGCTTTTCTTAATATTTTCATGGCATTTGTTTCCTGTGGTAAGTATCCAAGGTATGGTCTTGGGAACATGTATTCTGTGAATGCCTAAAGGAGTATTGCATTGAGGTTTTAGGTAAAATTCTAGCCTTTATTATATATTTCTAAGAAATCACTTTCAAATTGCATTTGACATATCCTTTAATTCTCAGTAGTTTAGGAGGCGACATCGAGTATGAAATATATCCAGAGACCTCAGGTAGTAGACTTACAATAAAACTGCTTTCCTGATTCCATGGTGTGCTTTATAGAAGATTTATGAAAATGCAGATATGAGGTCTTATTTTTCTTTTGGTATTTGGAATTTCTTTTATCTAAATGTTCATCTGTTACAGTATTATTGACTTCCTATTCAGAAACTATATACAAGATTCACAAAAGTGCAAATAATTTTTATTAAGAAGGCTGTTCCTTTCACTGTAGGTGTCTGAAGGTGCTGTTCAAATGGATAAAAATAAAAGCTATTTCTTAGCCATATTATGTTTTGTTTAATAATTTTCAATATGTCTAAGGCAGCACTGCTATGTTTAAACCAAAATTTAAGAGTAAAATCTCATATTCACCTGTAATAATTGTACGGTGCAGAATAAATCATATGTGGTGTATGCGAAATGGTTGGGTCTGAACAGTAAAGGCAACAGTTTTGCTGTTTGATTCCTGACTCCTTTAAATATGAAAATAGATGTATAATTCTGCTTGGAAAAAAAAGCAGCAGGGACTGGTTAGACTGCTGCACACCTGTCAGGCTTTCAGCTGGAAGAGTTGGCAGGCTTCACCAAATGTCAGGAAGGATATCTGGGGGATTATGGATCCCCTTTGTTGGCAGATGGTACCTGATAACCCTTGTTACCAGCACCAGCTCAAGAGGCTGTGCAGGTTTTTACCAGCCAATTTGCCAAAGCACTAAGAAAGGGCAAAATTTACCTGCAATTTTCCTGACAAAGCAGGTCCAGTCCAGAGAACCTCAGGCTAAAGCCAGTTATTCTCATGGACAAAAATTTAATCATGTGATATCCAGGGAGTTTGTTGTATAGTTACTCTTTTTAGGTTTTGCAGTATTCTTTAATATCAGATATGACAGCTTTGCTTTTTCTCTTCTGTGTTTCTGAGTGCATATAAAACCCCCTAGATAAATATATGTGGACACAAAAATGTCAAAATAATGGAGCTGAACAGAGCTACAGGGATAGCCAAGGTCTCCTCTGTTAAAAAGATATATTTTGAATTGTCTTTATTTCTGTGTCACAAAGCTTCACATCGTCCAAAGTGTATTATTAAAAGTTTTTATGACCATGTTCAGACAATTTATACCAAATAAGTCTGATGAAAAAAAATTACTGAGCAAGACAGAACACTGTGTAGCTATGATAAGCAATACTTCATGTCCTTGCTAATTAAGAAATGGAGCAAGAAAATATTTCACTCATTTTTCTATAGTAATGAGTTCCTATTTTTTATTGAAACTAAATTACAGAAAACCAGTCCACTTTCTTTATCCCTCTGAAATATTTTATTAAAACCCTCTTATTTCTTTAAAAGTAAAAGAAATTGTGAAACAAATTGATAGTTACATTGTCACAATCACAGTATCAGAAATATATTTAGAATAGGTAATTTGATAATAAAACAGTTATTGTGCCCCTTCACAAAGGCAAAAAAAGCTGGTCATAATAAGCATATAAAAAAGGTATGCTTAGAAAAATAAAAGCTAAAATAATACCACTTTTAAGCAAAGAATGAGCTATGATATCTTTTATAAGATCCACTTTTGAAATACTACATACTTAATACACTTTACATAGCTTTAAGTTAGCTGCCCCAATGTCCACCCCAACATGAAATTTTTCTTAGGCAAATAAAGACTTTTGCAGCACCTACAACTGGTAGCACTAAACAAAATCAGATTAAATAAGGAAGAGAATGATTGAGTCTGAAATGCATTGGCTCAGTGCTGATGATCTCCCAATAAGAGCAGCCAAACAAGAGGGGTTTCACAGAAAAGCAAAGTAAATGATCAGGGACTTTTAGGAAGCAATTCTAGTGGAAAAAAATAGTGTCAGTAAGGCTGAGATTGCTTTTCTTTGTTTTTTTTAGGAAGACAAATAATAGTAAATGTATATTGGAGTTGACCAAATAATATGAAAAATTACATATTGATCTTCAGAATTTTTGATTATAATTAATTTCAATTTTTTTTAAAGACTATGAAGATGTCCACATCAAGGCTTGTCCTAATCTCTACTGGTAGAAATAGATATTGATCAGGTGTTACTGCACATAGGTATGATATGGGCTTCTTGCACCTGTTTCTGAAACATCTGTTACCATTAGGAACAAGATACAGAGCCAACTAACAATTTGTGTAGTAACAGAGTTGAATTTCCTTCTGATTTTGATAAGCTCAGATCAGTCAGTGGCTCACTGCTGTCTCCAAACCAAGGCTATCAATCTGTGAGCACTTTCAGTACCTATCGTTTTGCATCCCCCATTCATAAAAATAAATCTGTTCAGTTGGATAATCTTAGTTTCAGTCTTTCTGATTCTCTAAGGAATTAATCAAAGGATCCCTTTAGAAATGAGTTGATTTTTTTGTTGTTGTTGTTTAGTCACTCAGTACAATGCACTTGAAATGCAGCAATGGCCATGAGTATTTTGAAGACTTCATTACTCTTCATGTTAAGTTCCTCAGCAATGGGATCAGTGGATATTCTGGTTTTAACTTGCATTGTAGAATGCCTTATGGGCTTTGTATTATAGTAGGGAATAATATTAGTGTATTGTGATTCCCTATGAAAGAAAAAAAAGGAAAAAAATTATCAACTTTTTTACTTTTGAAGTTGCAGTTTTCCCCTTGCTCACATGCTGGGGACTACCCTGGCAAAGGAGGTAAACACTGAAGGTCCATCTGTTGCCTTCTGAACAGGTCTGCACACAAACTGACTTCTGAGATTCCTGCCCTTGGAGGCTCGTAGTTTCTTTTATCACACCTACACACAGTTGTTTCTGAAGTGCATCAGCTCCCCACTGTGTCAGTGGAAACAGGGGAGGGCAATTCCAGATGGAAATTCATCTTACTGATTTCCCTGAGGAAGTTGCCATTTCTTTTGTTGTGTGTAGAGGCAGTTTATGGTAATTATGGTGTAATTACGCTCACCTAATTTTAGATCTCTGCAGGCATTTGTAGAATCTGGTTGGTGTGGCATATACTGAAGCAGCTGCTTTAGGGTGAGATGGATCATGTCTAAAAATGCTCATTCCTCCCCATCTACTGTAAGGGAAGTCTGTGTGACTACATCTCATTAAATGTCTCAGTTTTCTGTGTAGGAGAATAATTCGGCCATCAGCGTTTTCTGTGATGAAGGATGTACTCTAAATTCTTCTCATAAGGGCTGCTCCATTTGGCCTAAACAATTAAGATCCATCAGCTAAAGAAAAAGAATGTTAATGAATATTAACATTAAAAAAGCAGAAGGAAAATTTGATTGTCACAGTTAATTAGCCATACCACCAAGGAACACTAGTTCTGGTTTCAGGAAGTGCTGAGCAAAAAGGTACAACAAGGACTAGAAGTCAGAACTACCATCACAGATAAATGCCCTCAAACTAAGCCTTGCACTGAATCTGTCTTTTACCCAGCAAATATTTGTGCAAAATGGAAATGAGGAACGATTCAAGGTGCCTGCAGGGCCCCTGGAATACCTTAGATTGTGCTTGGCAAACCGTGCTAGTTGGGCTGAACCTGGATGGGTTTGAATCGCCTTCTGCAGAAAAGGGATTTGAATGCAGGTGTCCTCAGACATTTCTGAGCATATTCCTTAAAAACTGAAAGGCAGAGAAGTACCACTGAGGAAAGAATGACCATTCATTCCCTTCAGCAGTGTTTTGAAAGACAGTATTCATTTCCCCCTGACTTCTGAAGGACCTGGCTCATGCTTCTGCCTGCAAATGTCACACCAGGTGCCACTGTGCCTGGGTGAGGTCCCTGCGTGTTGTGAGTACAGGCTGGTTTTGAGGTAGGGGTTTCCTTTCCCTTATTTTGTGGAATTTCACATGCAGCAGATCTATTGCAACTGCCTTTTATTTTGTGCAATCCAACTCTTCTCAGCATTGCCATCAGCCTCTTTCAGTATTGTGGATTCTGTCTGGGAAGTGGGAAAAATCTCTGTATGGCTTAGTTTCTTTAGTGCTGAACCTTTCCAGCCCTCTTCCTGTATGACCAGACCTCTTGAACCATAAAGGAAATACCTTCTGTCAGCTCACAGAAGCATTTCAATCTCAGCTGAAAGTCTGAAGGTTATTAAAATAAATGGAAATAGAGTATGCATATGTGCAAATTACTTTTTCACAGAGCAAAAGACAGCTCTAAATGTGTTTCTTCCTTATATTCTTTTCATTACTTAGTGTGCTCCCTGTGTGAGATGTGTTTCATCTTTCAGGCATATAGTTTACCCTCAAAGTAAATGATAGAGCACCCTATATTCTATGCAATAGTGCTGATGCTATAGCTAAAAAAAATGAAATAAATAAGTAAACCCAGACACTTCCAATGTACCAATGCACTTGACAAAAAAGTAGCATAATTTTAGTATGTTCAGTTTAGAATATGCTTGATAGTAAGGTATTATAATTATATATAACTTTTCATTTTGAACAATCTATATGTGTAAAGAGACAATGAGCTCATGTGCCACCTTCAAACAAGCAATGAGACACGGAACAGTGAGAGAGTAGGAATCACCTGGCCAAAACCAAACTTTTCCAGACACTGGAATTAATTCCTTATTACTTCTTGATGATTTTTGACCTTTGTTTAATCTGAATGAATGGACTAATAAAGTAGCACATCAGTTTTAAATGCTGCCACTGTGCTTTTTTGATTGCTCATTTGCCATGTGAATGAGTGTACTTTCATAAGCAGACGTTACCATTGAATTTTTTAATGCTAAAATTTATCATAATAAGCATGCTGTTGCCACACAGGTGTTAAATTAGGTACTTTCATTTATTGGTGGAATGAACCAAACAGTAAGGAAACCCAGAAAGAATCAAGGATAGCACTAAAGATGAAGCTAAACATTTCCAATGCTTTAGTAATTGAATAATGTAAATTTTAAGTTACATTTTTTAAAAATTGAAAGCTTCTCTTTTTTAAGAATTCTCATACTAAATTTTTTTGTATTTCCAAAAGGAATTGCAGTCTGTCATACTTCGTGTGTGAAGTATGCAATTGCCAATTAATATGCAGTTATGAAATTTAGGCACACATAAAACCAGGTAATATCTAATATCTATGCTGTCTTTATTTCACTTTCCTTTGAAGCATCTAGATTAGCTCCAGCCAACAGTTCATTTGGACTAAGTGAACTTGAACTCCAAAAGCAACCCCATTTTTTGATGTCTGGAAAGGATTACTTTAATTTTTTAATTACTATTTTTCCTATTAATAAGCTTTGATAATGCATGCATATTAAGAAAAAAATTGTCCTTTAGAGTGCTTATTGAAGCTTCTATATATTTTCTATATAACCTGAATTTTAAAAAAAAAGGAAAATAAATGAATTCTGTCTAGAAGCATTTGTAGTTTGTGCTCACTTACTGGTTTTCTCAGAAATCATTGTAATTATGGTGTCATTTGTAACAGTGCATGGAAAAATATCTCTTCATTAGCTGGCACTTATTTCAGGCTGCACAGACCCTTGTAAATGTAGTTTATAATGAACCAAGTGTTATGAGACTGTACAGAAAAAAACCCCAAGCAATCTTTCTCAGGTATTTTGGGACCTGCCAGGGTAAACATTTTGGTATTTATAACACAGACCATGTAACTTTCTGAGCCACACTGAAAGACACAATTGGTCATCCAGTGGGTTAGAATTATATTAATTTTTATTACCTTTTGAAAAAGTGCCTCGCAAAGACTCATTCTTCTGCACTGAACAAAAATGACTGATTTTTACACTAAATGTACTTTATTCATATGGAAATTTAGAATATAAAAAGCTGGTAAAACTTTGAATAATGTGTGTATAGTTAAGACCTGAACATTTTCTGTGTGCAATTTTTTTTCTCTCTCTAAAGAACAGTGGTAAAATGTTGGCCTGTGACTTGGGTTAGAGGACACATGAGTCACCAACATGCCATGAGAATATCCAGTTGTCAAATCAAATTTATCATTTGTGTTAGCAGACTTGTTTAAGTAGAAATAATTATTTCACATTGGACTTTAGACAATTAGGTCAAAACTTTATTTAAAAATTGAGAAAAAAATAAACTGCCATTCTACACAGTGCCCACACTACTCCAGGTCTTATCTCAAACTTGTGTCTTGGTGAGAGAAATCACAGTTTTCTAAAAGAATTTATGAGTAAAGAAGAAATTACCAGATTTTAGGCAAACAAGTAGGTTAAGAATATGTATAATGTGCAAAATATATATATTCTCATCATTAATCATTAGAGTTTATTCACGTACATGAATGCACAAACATCTCAGTTTGGGTGAACCCATTGCAAGCAGAATTATAACTCTGCTGTTGTTTGAACATTTCTGAGTATGTTCTTTTTTCCAGGGAAGGTATACCTCTCTAGACTTTCTCTTGCAATTTCTAAGTAGCTTAGATGAAATAGCTTCTAGATTTTGCTGTTCTTATGATTCCTGAAACCCAGGCTGTAAGTAAAAACTAGAAAAACCAAACCAGAGAGACAACACCCCACAAAAACAAAGAGGTAAAACCAAAACCCAGCAGCAAACAGAAAAACAGTAAAATAGACTGAACACACCATTTGCAATGGAACAACTACAACTGCTATGTGGAATGCTGTTTCTTCACCATTTAAATGTGGTTGTTCCCAGTGTAGATCCCAGTAGAGTTTCTAGGAAGACAACAAAGACCTGTTCCTCTGGGTCAGACCTTTTCTTGCACAAATTTTCCACTTCTCATTGAGTTTGTGCCCACACAGGGCACCAGGGGCAGCCACTGCCCTGCAGCAAGAGCTGTGCACCCGGCATGGCTGGGGAAGAAGGGCAGCAATGAGTTTGTCTTTGCAGCATCCAAACTGAATCCAGTTTATTAGCCCTAATAAAGAGTCTAGCATCCACTCTTACAGGCCCCCCTGGAAGCCTTTTCACTCAGATACAGAGATAAAAAAATGGAAAACTGAAACCATCTCCTTTGGAGAGCTGAAGGACTTCCATCCAGAGCCATGAATAAACTGCTTAGCCACTACCAGCTTTTAGCTTGTCTGAGCAGCTGCTGAGATCTTAAGTTTAATTACGTAGCTCTACAAAAGACTGCAGTTTCAGTGTGTTGTGTGGGGGAGTCTGTATGCAGTTCATTTACCCTGAACAGCTATTCCACAGCTGAGATAGGAAGTTATCACTTGTCTTTTTGTCTCTGTTAACGTATAATTATGGTTTCTTAATTGCATTTTAATACCATCTGATTTTTAATTCTACATGCGCCCTCTAGGTACACTTTAATTCATGCACAAGATGAATGTATTTTTTTATTTTAACATTTTGGCAAATAGGTAATTTTGTTTCCTTTTTAGTTACAAAATGTATTTTAAATTATTTAAAAATGCCTACATCTATTTTTCTTATGTGTTTCAGCATTGTAATTAAAACTCTCAAATTCAGAAGAAAAAATTACAAAGTCTTATGACTACATGGCAGGTCATTGAGTGGTGAAAATCATGATGAGAAATCTCATCTTGAAAGTTATCTCCTTCTGCACAATGTACTGCTACCAAAATAAGTCACAGAAAATTTCTTAAGTTTGAAAAAAAGTTGTAAGAGCCAATCTTCATTTGATTTCTTGTGAAAGTGTCTGGGAAAAAACTCTTCTGGCAGGCTTAATGCTGTACTGCCCAGTTATATTACCAATTTAAGAACAATTCATGGTACCTATACTGAGTTTTTCTTTTTGAAATGTGCATTACCCATATTTTCCAATTCCTATTACCTACTTATGCAGCATCTGTGCAGTTTGGTTGACTTTAGTGGAATTATTTTTAATAAAGAGTGGACTGTCCTGCGTGCAAACTTCGTGAGTTCATGGATCTTTGTGCTAGAATTCAAATGACACTTTTCCAGTTCTGCACAAACCTTAGAAAATATAATATTGTCAGCAGAATATCTTCTGGGAGGAGCGATGAATCCTATTAAGAGGACCTTCCTTCCTGGAAAAAAACACTGGTAGAAGTCTGAGGAAGCAGAAAGCTTGCTGCTTCTTCTTAATGACAAGATGATGGTGAGGAATGTCTGTTGCTTTATATTGGGAAGCAATTAATTAAGTAAATGAGACCATGGAATAAAATTAGCCTGTTTGTAATGTGTTGGGGACGAAGCAAGAAAGGAAAGTCACTCATAAATGTGATTGAAGTAGAAGGTCTTACAGATACAACATAAGAAGTTACTAAAAAATCTCAGTAGGTCTGTCTTCTTTTGCCAAGATTCTAAGACCAAGCTTCATTAGTTTTTATTTTCATATTCATTAAAGACTTTAAGTAGTTTAAGGTTGAGAACAGTAATGTTCACATTTTAGACCCCTGATCCCATGAGGGGAATCTGAGGACAGAGCTGAGGGACCAAATTGTGTAAGAAGGATGTGTAAGAGGGAAGTGTGAGAAGGAAGAACTACTTCAAGTGGTCATTATTTTAATCTCTAAAAGGTGAAAGATGAAGGTGTGGATTAGGCACACGTGAGTAAGGGGGTTTTATTCTCATCTAATTTCTAGATTTAGATGTAGTTTGGTCAGAATCTCAGCTCCTCTGCTCAGCCATAGCCATACTGGTCATTAAACAAATGTACGTGCCTGAGAATTTTCAAACCATGAAGCCAGGAATCTCATTGAGGTTTATTTTTGGACCTAAAGTGCAACAGACTGAGGTATGTTACGTCTTTTTCTTGCATTGGGCTCAAAGCACAGCAGATGCAGTTACTAAGACAACAAGGACCTATACGTGGTTTAATGTAGTCCTTTGTAGTGTGAGGTGTACGTGTTGTAGCACCAGCTGGAAAAAGGGACACCAAGAGAAGGGTCAAGTGATGCTAGCATGAATCAGTCAGAGTGGAATTGATATGTTTCAGCTCCATTCACAGGAGCTGAATTTATGCATTTATGCATGTATTAATGCATAAAACCTCTGTTTTATGCATTAATGCATAGTCTCATATATTTCTGTCTGACTTGTAAAGAATTTACAAGTAGTCACTCATTTTTTTGACAGTTTAAGGAAGTTACCAGTGTTTTGTGCTTGTGCTTAAAATTAAGATTCTTTGTAAGGCATTCAGTTAAAAATGCTTCCTGTGTTAAGTACTTGCTGAAAGAAAGGATTAGAATGTAGTTAAGCATTGGACAGGTCATGCTGTGCACCCATAAAATATAAAGGATATAAGTTATATAGCTATTGTGGGAGTTTGTTCAGAAAGTAGAAAGCAGCAAATCAGGCAAGGATTTAGTAAATCTTCAACAGGTGTTCTGTGTGCTGATATGTACAGTAATCTGAATAAGTCTTCCTAGTGCAGCAGACCATGAACTGAAGTTGTTCCTATTAACTTAAACTGGGTCATCTAACTCACTATACTTCTGGCAGAAGCACGCTGCAATAATCATAGATCCATAGACTGGTTTGGGTTGGAAAGGAAATTAAAGATCATCTCATTCCAATCCCCCTGCCATGGGTAGGGACACTTTTCACTTGACCAGTTTCCTCAAAGCCCCATCCAACCTGGCCTTGAACACTCCCTGGGGATGGGGAATCCCTAACTTCTCTGGGCAGCCTGTTCCCAGTGCCTCACCACCCTCATGCGAAAGAATTTCTTCCTTATCTCTGGTCTACATCCACCCTCTTCCCTGAGCCTTCTCTCCTCCAGGCTGAGCAGCCCAAGTCTCTGAGCCTGTTTTCAAAGCAGAGGTGCTCCAGCCCTTGGATCATCCTCGTGCCCTCACTGGGCTCGTTTCAGCAGGTCCACATCCTCCCTATGCTGGGGGCCTCTGAGCCACAGGCAGCTCTGAAAATAGTTTTAAAATAAAGGAACTATGTTTGAGTCATACATGGGTCACTACTGAAACACCTTTAAAACATGCTACCATCTAATGGTAGCAGTGCGGAACGCCTTTATTTAAAAGTAATTCTTTCTGCCAGAAACTTCTGTAGAAAAAATCTGGGTTTAAGACTTGAAGAAGAGGTTAGAAGTTAAAGAACTGGAGACATGACTTACTAGAACTCATACATACTTTATTTCTTTTAATACCTCACTTTTCACCCCACCAAAACAGCTTCTAATGGATTCCTAAGTCTCTAGAGATTATTTTTATCATTATTTTTTGATAGAATAAAGTGCATCCATATGTCTGCTTTATTGAATGTTCCTAGTGCTCTCTGGAAAATAGCACTTCTGTTGACAGCAATACTTTTTTGCCTTATGTTTTTTTTTTTTTCAATTAGACTTTTTGGAAGACCAGTCCATACAGATTTAGCCTTAAATTCTGATTCTGGTTGCAGTGCTATACAATGTGCAGATTTGACATTTCAATAAATGCCTGAAAAGAATTAATGGAAAGATCCTAGTTTCTTTGTCACTTAATCAATGTTTTGTCCTTAGTCAGATAAGGAATCAAGGTGATATTAGTACAATACAAGAAAAACTTTATAAGCTTATTCACTTCCCATATGGTATTGTAAAACAAGGTTTAAAATTAAGCTTGATGGATGCTTTAGCAAATTTTTGTTGATAGTTTGGCTAGGAAGTTAACTGCCCCAGCATGAGATCTAATTAAGAATTATGCCAAAATGTTTGGAGTGGAGGGAAATGCATGGGAAGGAGTGACAATGCTGTTGGTGGAAAGCTTGCAAGTGGACTGCAGGCAGTCTTATGAGACACTGTGTTCTAAATGCTAGTGTCATGTTTTCCTGCATCAGTCTAGGATTTTTTTTTCCTCTTTCTCTTTTATGATTCAAATTCTCTTTTACCCTCTCTAAAATCCTATCTACATTGTTAGTCACTGTATTAACTGCCGAGGGAGACGAAATGACTAGTTCAGACTGAATATCTGATTCTGAGATAGCTAAAGATGAATCATATTTGTTCTATGGTATCATTTAATTTATTCCCAGTAAGTGAGGAATGGAAAATGAGTGGAGCTGTGAGAGTCATGAATCTTTCAGCTTCAGTGGTTTGGGTGCTTTCAACTTTAATTTTCATGTTCCGGTATCTGTAGCATTAATTCCCTGACAATTCAAAACAGCATCAGGGAGACCTTTAAGAAATTAAAATCTGAAAGCAAAGGAAAGCAAGCAGTGTATACTGGTGAAAATGGATGAGGAGTAAGGACCTCTGTAAGAATTGTGAGTAGCCCAGGTGGTGCCCCAGGGTACCTGAGGGCAGCCCGGCATGGCCAGTTCTCTCCCTTTGTGGCCTGCTTGGAGTTTGCAAGTTCAGAAGACCAGACACGGGTATTTTCTTTTGTGAAAAAAAAAAAAGCCTTCAGTTTTGCAACCAACCTAAAGAGATTTTGAAGAGAGTCTGAAATTTATACCCTTGCAGATCCTGGACACATAGAGTTCTGCTTCATAGTATTAATAGAGAAGTGAAAGACAAGAAGTATAGGAAGTGAGGAAAAAAGCAAATGGCTAACAAGTTAAATATTAAGAGTTGGACTCAGCGGCATTCCTTTCCTCTGTCGCTGTAACCCCCTTGTTTTATAAGTACAGTATTTTTATTCAGGATTATGCAGTGTAAGAGCTACAATGCTGCCTTATGTTGGGAGGAAAGAGTATGAGGAGAAGCAAATCAATTGATAAGAATAAGTGCTAACAGCATAATACCTCTACTTTCACACAGTCGAATCTATGAGTTTGTTAAACAATTTTTTCCTTGAAAACCAAGGACTATATTTCTGTAATTATGGTAAAAATCCTATTGGAAGAAATCCCAAGCATTTTGCAAGACTCATCAACACATTTTTAAAAGTCCTTGTCTTACAGTGCAGCAATCTGATTTTTGTTAAAGTGTGGCATGCTGTGGCTAAAACCTACTGATGTGAAAACACCACTGAGGTATTTTTCTGCAAAGACGTTTATGTGCAAATCGCAAGTGATGAAGCACAGCAGCAGATTAGCTGTGAAATTTGATCTTACTCATTTTCTGTAGGTATGTAGAATTAGAATTTCCAAACACAGTAAATTTAGCAGTTGCCTGATCCAGAATGCAACTTCATAAATATGCTGGTTTTACAAATGGGTTTCAGATGGTGGTTTCAAAGGCAGAGGCTGCTGAATGATCTTCTAATACAGCAGGAATTTATTAGCCAGCCTTGGAGGTGTGTACTTAAACTGATTCCAGTCTATAAACAGGATGACAGCATTATTCTGATTGACCTTTGGCACATAAAATCCAAGTAGGTTTTTTTGACCACCTAATAACAATGGAAAGAGAACAAGGCTTCATTTTAAATGTGTATATACTTTACCAGATACTTCAGCTTTCTGGTGCATCTAACATTTTTAAGGTAGCTTAAATATTGAATAAAGAGCTCTATTGGGCTTTTTATAGACTTTTATCACCTGTTAGATGTTCTTTCTCCAAGGAAAAAGTCAATCATATTGAGGTAAGTCAATCATAGTGAGGTAAGAGAAGTTCCACCACTTCTCAGCTCCTCTCTTCACCTCTAATGCACTCAACAGCAGCTGATCTGGTGTCTGTAATGAATCTGTTCCAAGAAGCCCTGGTTAAACAATTGTTTTCAAAGTCTAATGCCAGCTTCAGCACCACAGTATGTGAAATCCTACTTTTCAGAAGAAGCCTGGTACACATTTCACTGATACCTTTTAATGAAATATCCTGTAAAGGAATGTTTTATTCTAAGAAAAGCATCTTCCAAAATAGCTTTTGAAGGAATATATGATTTTGGAGTAAATTGGCAATTGTTACCAAATAAAAACACTCTTTATACACAAACTTAAATCTCTTTAAAATAAAGCTTGTAATGTTTTTCATTAGTTAAAGCAAGGAAGCCATATTTACTCTTTCCTTCTCGAGACTTTTAAATGGAACAGCTGGAAATGAAATTTGATACTTCTTCTCTTAGGCATGTGCTGGAAACAAACAAACAAAAATTCCTTGTTGAGAAACGGGCTCAAAAATTCCTAAAACATCTGTCTCTCTTATAAGCTTTTTCTAAGGGAATGACAGTTCATATTTCTTGGAGAAAGGACCTGTCAAAATGCTTGTTTTAAAATGCAGACAATTATTTACACCTAAGAGCATTTTGTGTTGTATGTGGTTTGGAATGTAAATATTAATATACCAGTCGTAAAGGATTGACCTTGTTTATGAAGGTTGGGGCAAAAATTGATTCATTTTGCACTGAAACTTCTGGAGGATGGAGGAAGGCATCTTGAGGCCTTGAGTGATGAAAGGTTTTAGCCACAGTGCAAGTCACAAGCAAGACAAGTTTACATAGCTGTACAAAAAAGGCTAGACTATCATGAATTTTACATGTCCTGTTTTGTCATAGGAATCAGCTCAGAGAAGTGGCATTTTAGTTGGGCAGGTCAGCAGTCTTTCAGATGCAGGAAGACATCAGAGCACCTGTAATCCTAGAAGAGCTTGGTTATCTATGAAAAAGGTCATAGTTACAGAAAAGGTGTGAGTCATGTACCATGCCCATCATTATAGAAATGTGTCATAGCTTAGGGCATGATCTAGGAAAAGCAGAGAAAGGTTATTGTTACAGTAATCTGAGAGAATTTGAGAGAAACCTAAGAATTATCATGTTGGATAATCAATGATCTGCTCTGTGGACACTGATTGCTATATCTTCCATTTTTGAGGAACTTAAATCTACAGGAAAATAAACCTGAAAATTAATTACACTTCATTTGAAAAATCATGTTAAATAGAAGGACTAATATAATCCTGTCCAGCAAAATGGTGTCCTGTCTTCTGTGGTGTGCCAAAAGGGGTTGGGAAATTTCAGCATACATCTTCTGTTCATCAGAATAACTTCCTCATTATTTTGTCCTGCTCATGAGCAATACATATTTTCCTCTGTTAGTGCAGCAGCTATTTAGCCATCAACAGAGTGCTTTGGGGACAGGGAGTGGCAAGCAACCTAGCTGCAATAAGATTTTGCCTTAGCTAAAGGAGTGGTGTAAAGAACATCCCTTGAGTGCAAGAAGAATGTTAATGTCAGACAATTAAGCCTTCAGAAGCAGTGAAATTCCAGTTAATATGGCATTATTAACTATTGAACGGTGTTAACTGTCTCTTGAGCACAGGTATCTCCTGCTATTCATTAATGGCATAATTACTTATAGTTTATCACTCAGTATTGTATAATGTCACATATTTTTCATCTGCAGCATCAGACCTGTCTCTGTTATTAAATGTGGGCAATAACAGAGAAATTGTTAATAATAAAAAGGAAATAATTTTCTATTGGCCTTCCCATATGTGTACAACTGAAAGTGAGTAAGACTTTAAATATTTTTATTCTCATTTTAAATTTTTTCAAATATCTATTAGAGAAAAAAATAAACAAAAAACAAACAAACAAATTAGGCATGGGGAATCTCAGTGATCAGCACATCTGAATTTTTTTTTCTCATGAAATTGCAGTTTCTTATTTTCCCAAATTTCAAAGATTTAAGAAAATGTTTTTCAGTACTAACAATAAATGTGAATCTACCATAGCATATTTGTGCTGTAAAATTCAAAGTTTCTTTTGTGTCATAAGCCACTTCACCACTTAGGGATCTCAGTACCTATAAACTTTAACCAAGTAGGTGAAAATTATGAAATTATATGAGTAAATGCAAATTATAATTTTTAGAGATATTTGTGCAGAAAAGTGCAACTTCAATGTTCATACAGGAAATAATGTTTATTACTTTATTGTTATTTCTCACAAGCATTTTTCTGTTTGTTTTAAAATACTCCAGCTTTTCTCCTGCAGTTTTATCTTGCAATTCCGAATTTATCTAGGCCCAAATCACAAAAAAATACATATAGCTATCCACCTCCTATTTCAGTGGCCAATTCTGAAATCATAGTAAATACCTTTGCCTTTTCAAATAACCCTTAGAGCATATTTCTTACTGGTCACCTGTGCCATTAAATGCCATGATTGATGGTTTTAATAAAATAGTTCCTATTCTTGTTTTATAATTTTTCTATTTCTCCTAAATATTTGTGTTGAATCCTCTCTTTTTCTGTGTCTTGTGGCAGCCTATTTCATTACCATTATAAGCTTTCTTGTTCTAATACTGAAATACTCTCAAAGGCACAGGGTTCTATCACACCTGTGAAGAAATGAGAGTTTTCAGAAGAGCCATGAGTTAATTTCTGTTGGTTCCTCTAAAGAAACATCAAATTTCCTTCAGTTCCAGTGGTGGTACAGTCATGGGTCCTCTGTGGCTCTTGGTGAGGCAGTGAGCTCTGCTCTTATCTTTATATGTGATGTAGACAAATTAGAAATCAGCTGCAGAGGAAATCATCCAAGAGATATAAAACCAGAGATATTTGTTCCCTCAGTTTGTCCAACTCAACATTAACAGGAAAAAAAGGAAAAGAAAAAAAAAAGATTTAAAAAAAAAACAAACAAAAGAAAAAAGAACATGAAAAGGAAGAGGACAAAGAGAAAGAAAGTGGTTTAATTTGTAACATAAACTTTTTTCATGGAGCAGTTATGGGTATTTCATTATTGAAGGGAGAGAAGGGTAAGGACTAGAAACAGAAGTCAGAGACATTAAAATTCAGGCATACATTTTTAAGAGTAAGGCCAATGAAATTACTACAGAAAGAGGAAAGGGTCTCTAGCTTTTCTCATCTTCAAGCCTGTAGATGTCTCTGGAAACAGCTGTAGCAACATGAATTAATAGGCTTAGTACAGGGGTCAATGTACTGGTTGAAATAGCATATCCTGCAACATGTGGGAGGCCAGACTAAAGGATCTAAAAGTTTTTTTCTGACCTTGAACATCAAGCATTAGTATCTGTAATCTTAAAATATAACTGCATACCTTTGTTCATGTTTGGGGTGGTTTTTGATCTTTCCAAATCAGCAGCCACCAAATGACAGATAATGGCTTCTCTCTGTGTTATGCTTTTACATTCCCCACATTTTTGATGCAGAAATTCAGAAAATGTAATTTGTCTTAAAACAAAAAAGAAGTCATCTTAAGACTTTGTCATGCTTGGTTCCATGTTTAGAGACATAAATATTGCTCAGTGACATTTTTCTAACCCAGTCATTTTTTCAGTAGCCTTTGGCAGCCTGGCTAGTTTGAATCTGAAACTCTGAATAAATTACTTCTAATATCCAGCATTTTTCAGTAACATTTTTTCCTTGTTTGTGGTGTAGTAGTTGGCTGCTATCCCAAAATGCATATTTTTTACATTTGTGGTGTTCTACTTTTGGCACAGATTAATACAGACATTAATATAAATAATAATAATAATGATGAAGATGATGATGAAAGTAGCAGCAGTATTGAATACTGAAAGTAGCAATAGTAATGACAATCTTTTTGGCTACTTGTTAGGGCAACAGATAACCATTATGCTTGCAGAACTGAAGCAAAAACAAGACACATAGCATAAATTAGTATAGCATGAAAAGAAAGAATTTCTAGCATGAGAAACATATTTGCAGAGAGAAATTATTTTTATACTTGAATTCATCCTTCAGATCAGTATCACAAGATGCAGGATGGATTCATTATGGTTGAAGATAAACCAGAAAGTGGCCAGCTCTGAGGGGCCCACCATGAGTCCATGGGCTTAGACTAGTTGATATTTTTAGGAGATGCTATAGTGCTGGCTGCATCCTCAGAAGTTAGCTTTGCTCTTGGTTTTCCTTGATGTATGGTATTCCTTTGTTGTTGAAATATTTCTAACCAAAAAAAGTTGATATTTTCTTACACTTACTATTCCCTTTCTGAATAAGGGCATCTGCCAGCTCTTCTTTGACAACTGGTGAATTTGTACATCTTTTATATATTCCTTAATAACAAAACCCAGATCCCCTTTTCATGGTGTCTTTGGTCTGTTGCTGATTAAAAGATGCCTCCAGACTGCTCTACTTAATTTTCTTTGAAATGTCTCTCCTCCATTTGTTTAATTAAAGCACCAAAAATCAGATGCCTTTGTGGAATACCTCTGAATTCATCTCAGGAATAAGATCATAGCTTCAACTGAAGTCAGTCTCTAAACAGCCAGCCATGGGTGCTCTGCTCCAAGCTTCAACCAACATCACATATTCATAACTTTTTGAAACGTTTTGGTTTTTTTCTTTTTGCTGGGATGAACACGATTTTCACTTCCCTCACTGTCTCAGTTAAAACAAGAGAGTTCCCCTGCTCTAGATGTTCCCCCTCAGGAGTTCACTATTTTGATGTAGAAACTAGTTCTGAATCTGAGTAAACTGACATTCTGACACCATTGCAACTTGTTATTTGTGCAAAAGAAATCTAATCACTGGCAGGGGTCTAAATTATTTTTTGTTTATAATGTTCTTTGACTGCAAGCGAAAATATTTCTTCCTCTCAGTATTACAGAGTCTGAAGGTCCTTGGGGTGGTTAGCATGTGCTGTACTGATATAGAGACCTATAGATATTTCCTTTTTTATGAGGCATTTCTTTAGATCTGACATCTATTGCAAGAAAGAGGTATAAAGATACAGATGTGTTAGGTTCATGCAGATTTTTACAGACCCAATACTTGCTTGTTTGGGACATCAAGAGCCTTGGCCCTGTGGGGTTCACTTCCTCTGAGGACTCAGCGTGGCTGGCAGGGCCAGTAGGACCTGCTCTCTATTAATATTGATCCCCAAACTGCACTGTTTTTTCAGTTATACCTACAGTTTCTGGGAACTTCACACTGAGCAAGTCCAATGCAATCTTTAAGTTCTTCTGTGATGTAAACTAACTTACAGTTTTGGGGCATCACTTGGCAGCTCAAAGAGCCTTCAGCAGCAACCTCAACATTCAAATTGAACCCTTAGCACATTTTAGTCTGAAGAGACTCCTGAAACAAAAAAAACCTCCTTCCTAATGTGCAGCGGATGATATGGTTTATTTATTGCATGAAATATGCATTTTAAAGTCATTGTTTCATCCTGTGCCATCATCCTTTGCCTGTCTTCCTAAAGCAAAAGAGACACTTGCAGAGTCCCTAAATGTAACCATCTGTTTTCTTCTGCTCTGACACCTTATACCCCAAAATCTGAAAGCAGACATAGACTGGCATTAGCATTATTTGAGCTTGTTAGTATAGGATGAGTAAACAATCTGACTTGCACACTAGCATTGTTCTGAATATGAGGCCCGGGTTCACCAGTATTTGTCCAAGAGGCCTCACAGTAGTGTTTCAAAATGGATAAAGGTAAAATACTTCAAGCAAGTACTGAAATTATTCTGTTTCCTTTCAGTCTTTAAGTGTGTAGAAGAGAATACATGAGATGAACAGAAATTTTCTTTACTATAGCTGCACAAGCGTCCAAGAATCTGGCCTTTTATTGTTTTAATTTCCTTTATTATTGCAGTCTTAGAGAAACAGAAAATTTTTACTAGCTTCCTGATTTTAAACCATAAATCTCTCCATTATACCTGCATGCTAGTTTAATACTGTCAAGCATGTTAAAAATAGAAAAAGGTAAATTGACTGCTGCCATTTCTATTATGGTGTAAAATTTACTTACAGTATATTGGGCCTGTAGCATTAAATGAAGGAAATGGCATTGGGAAAGTACAGGTATAATATTTTATGGGGTATGCATCAAAATCTCAACAGAGAAAGGCAAGTGAAATTACAGGCACATCCTGCTTGATAATGTTCACGTTTGAGGCTCTTTTAATGGCTTTGTACCATATGCAGACTGATGTTGACCTTAACATGCACAGAATAACCTGGAAATGTGTAACTATTAATCCACACCTCAGTGGCTTGCCAAATTCTTTATTGCCCCATGATTTTAGCCCTTTGGTTTTCTCTTTTAATTAAGTAACAACAGTGAAAATGTAATAAATTCTGTCTAAAACAAGAAAGCATACTTCTGAACTACTGACTGTATTGGTTTTAGTCCAGTAGATCATAGCCATTGGGACAATGTGCCTGAAGGGTAACAAAGTGAACCTGCAGCTCTGTCATCTCATTTTTGTCTTCTGATGTGACACCTTTCCGCTTCTGGGGATGCAGAGTGAGCAATTTTAACCCAGCTGTAATTGTGTGCTCTGTTCTGTGGCTCAGCAAACTGGGGTATTAGAGAAATGCAGCAGCAGTCTCTTCCCCAGAGGTTGAGGGCATCGTGTCTCTGCAGGCAGAGTGCATGATCTTGCTGGAGTACCCACCATCTGCCTGCCTACAGCTCCTGGGAACAGGAGCATTTTATTTCTCTGTTGAAACATGTTATGTAAGCACACATATTTTTCACAATCTAATTCTGCACAATACACAGTGTCTCTTTTGGTCATTTGCATTTTCCAGCAGTGCTAATTAAGTCAGCATGAGGGGACTCAGCTAACCAACTGAGACTGTCCCAGAATATAACAGCCTCTTCATGCACCGAGCAGCTGGTTCGGTGCTCCAAGACCAAGTGCTGTCTTTCATGCTAAAGTACCATTCTACACAAAAGGTACCTTTGATGGCATGAAGACGTTGCTCTGTTGGCTACACACACAGTAATTTTGAAGTGTTTATTGAGTAGCGTTAAAAAGACTTCAATTTTTTGTTTTAAAAAAATCAGTCCCATTTTTGTAGGTTTTTGAGAACAGGCTAATTTGAAGGTACATTGTGTTTGCGTGCTGGGGATCTACTATTTTTGTCTGACCCAGGGACATGGGCTCATGCAGTCTGGCTGTGCCTAGAAGTGAAGAACGGTGTTGCACTGCTTAGAAAACTCTGTCAGCAGTAAGTACATGGCAATTGTTTGCTTTGTCATCTACAAATCTCTATCTTGTATTTTGTGGTTATTTATTTGCTTTCATTTCATCCTGCCAGCTTATCTCTGAGACAAGTAGGAAGATTTTCCTTTCCATATGTGCAAAAAAGAGTGACTGTAGGAATTTTATCCACAGTGGGAGTGATTCAGAGGCAGAATTAGAGAGGGTGTCTACCCTGCCACATTGCAGCAGCCAGAACACTCAGACTCTGATGGTTCTTTTTTTTGCCTTGACAAAATGCTTGTCAGAGACCAACCAAACTTAAGGACCCAGAGTGTGATCCAGAGCAGCAGTTCTCTGATGTGAAATGCTCTGGTACCTGGAGCTGAGTGCTTTTATGACAAATATTGTTATATTTAATTAACACCTAAGTAGACCATACTGTTAATTCCCTTTCAGTGGAATTAACAGTATGGTCTTCTTGGACTGCTAGTCTAGTTTTATCTTATTTGATTTGTTTTTAAGCCTAATAATAACCTGTTCCACTAGTGGAGCAGAATTTATTCCAGGTGACCTCAAGCACCCCTCTGTCTTCACTCTCTTCTGTCTTGACTGAAATGCAGGTTTCTTAGTGTGCAGGGCATATCACCACTTCAGTGTTGTGCTACAAGGGCTAAACAATGCATCCACTGGTCCAGCGGCCTCTCAACATGCCAGGCACTCACCTGCACTTGCCTTGGGGACAGAGGTGCCACTTGCTCAATTTCCAGCATGACTTGTTTTGGTTTTGCGTGCTGAGAAATTTTCTGACTGTCCTGGTTAACTTGTGTGAAAACTGCGAGGTGGTGCCACTGAGGGCTGCAAGCTGAGAGGAGCATCCCACACTAATGAAATACAGAGGGCTATGGCACTTAACTGGTGCTGAGTATTGTGTGGTTTGTGAAACTGGAGGATACCTTCTCGGCCTCGGGCTTATTTGCAGCTTAATTTCCCGTTGCTGAAAAATAGCTGCAAAGTATTTCCCCTTTTAATTTTTCTCAGTGTTTTACTCTTGTTTTGACTTGATATGAATGCCATATGAATGACACTTGATTCTGGAAAATAGTATTTTCAGGGAAGGAAACACAATTGGTAACATATATGCACTTCAGTCTCAGAGATTATCAATAATTTTGTCAACTCTGAAAAATTCAGATTATCTATTGTAAAATTGAGTTTGCAATTGAAAAGTTTCTTGAGTACAAAGTCTGCAAACTGCTGTTGTGCTACTTATGAGTATCAGAAAGCAAGAAAATAATGTATTATGGTAGTGATTTTTCATGGTACATTATGAGTTCAGACTGAGATGCTACAAAGACTTTAAAAAACTGGGCTGCCATGATTCAGATACCAACCTAAATCATATTTTTAAACTATTATTAGAACTCATACAATGGTAACCTCTGTGAGCTTACTTCCCTCATAAATTGTGTATTACTGGGATTCTTTTGCCCAGATTAATTTTTCTTTTTACAAAGTGTCAGCACATAATTCACAGCCTATTAATATGGCAATATTATTTCCAGAAGTAAGGAAAATAAGTCTCTATCTCAAGCAATTAAAATTGTGCAGCTATGATTTAAGTAAAATACCTTTCAAATAATTCAAGTCTCATAAAATTATGCCACTATTCCAATTCAGCCTTTCATACTTTATTTAAATACATGTCAGACCTCAAAGTTCCATCACAGTTGTCTTCCACAAAGATAAAATGAAAAGAGTATTAAAGAAAAAGAATATTTGTGTTCCTAGTAGATGAATAGTTGTACTGATATATTAATAGAAAAAAGTATTAAACAGAATAGTAACTTTTCCATTAAAGGTGAGGAGCAATTTCTGTCTACTTTTGCGAGGAGCTGGCTTTACCCATTGCAAAGGACAGGAGAATGTTTGTCCACTGGAAGAGAAATTTGAACATATAAGTTCTGCTTTCGCTTGAATGATAAAACTTGTAACAGAATCTTCATGAAGACTGTCAGTCTGTCCATGTAGCTCCTAGGACAGACTTTTAGGGACAGGTGGCCCAGAATGGAGCTCAGAGGGGACTGCAGAGGCTCTGGATGGGGACAGCAGAGGTGGCTTTTGGTACAAGTGAGATGTGTGTGGCTGCTTCCTGAGGAATATTGTCTGAGCAGGCCCCTTTTCCAGGAGTTCTGGGCATCCACCAGCTGACCCCAAGAGAGCTTGCAGGGTTTTGGTGCTGGGTGAGTCCCCCTAAAGCACAGAGAATTACACTGACACAGCAAGGCATAATTTGCATCCAGGCAGAACAAACGAGGCCCCCATTATCACCATTACTGTGTATTATAGATTAATGCTGCATTTTTCAGAGAACTCAATTTGCCTCTTTTTTTCTAATGAACATGTCAGTAAGCAGCACATGGGTGGTTTTTTTTCTTCCAAGTATATACATTAAAAATATTTTGCTACAGTTTGATTAAAAATAAAATTCTTACATCTTTATGACATTTTTTCCTCATTAATTAAATTTGTCCGTTGAACATTTCTGACTAATATAGATCTTCCCAGAATACAAACATCTTCCCAGAAATATATCCAACTCAAATAACAATATAAATTGTATTCTGAAGCTAAACCCAGCCTTACTAGTCTGTTCAGATGTTTTAGTATGATACAGTCAATCTCTGGTCAAACGATTCTGTGAATTTTCATCTTTATGTGCCATCGGTTTTTGAAGAGGCTTTGTCCTTAGAAGAATACCAATAAGATGTATTACTTCCCTTCTCCAACTGACTTCTTGAAGCCAGTCTCTAGAACTTTCTTTGGGAGCTGTATCTAAGAGCTTGGTTACATAACAAACATTGGCATTAGCAAATTTCATACTCTGTTGTGACACCCTTTGACCAAATAGAAGGAGATTTCCCAGAGTGGGAGCATCTGAATGCCAGGTAGTATTTGACTGCTAGTAAAGACTTCTGTAAATATGTACAAATTTCAAGGGAAAATATTGCTGGCTTCTATATGACTGCACAGGATGAGTGCGGGTTTTGACTTCTCGTTTTGTAAGTAAATGTGTGATCTCTTACAATTTTATGTTTGTCAAAAACATCTGTAAGGATAATTATTTGCCTTGTAGCAAGTCTAGTAGGAACAACATGAGCCTTTTAAATATCTCAGTAGCAGTCATTAAAGTTTGTGTGTAAGTTAAAAATCAAAGCATTGATAAACTGGAGGCATCTACAAACAGCTGGTTCATAATTAGCTTAAGCAAATTTGTGAAACTGAAGTAATTCAGTTTTGCAAATTCGCAAAGGCAGTTCATTTCCAAACAGGTTTTGTAGAGAACGGCAGCATTATTTGAACATCATTTTATTTATGCACCTATTAACTGGAACACAGAATAAAAGATGAATATTCTGAAAGCAAAGTGCCCCAAACTGTCCTCTCTGTTACAGGAATGACAGCTGGAATTTTTTTTTACCAGCCAGTTAAATCATGGCATTTCCAAACAACTTCAATCTAGAACTGTGCTGAGCAGTAAATTAACTGAAGAAAACAAAACAAAGTACCTTTAAATAGCAAAGGTACAAAATTTTTTTACTGGGTAAATGTCCATTTTTTGAGGTTGACTTGGGGTAACTGAGATAACATGGATTAGAAGTCCACGTTGCATGCTGCTAGTAGCCTTTGGAAGGTGCTGATTTGGCTTTGCAATGGAAAACTGTGTCTGTAGCCATGAGGAGTGGAGCTCTATATTGCAATAAGAGCAATCTGAGGTAAAGTACAAAATGCAGATATGTTTGGCTCAGTTGATTCTGCTGACACAGCCTCTCTGTATCGTTACAAACCACATTTTTGCTTCCAGCACAGTGCACACTTGTGTCTTCACATTTCAAACAGAGGCTTGAGGCTAGCCACAAAAACTAAGAAAATAAATCCAGGGAATGATATGCTTTTACAGTGTTCCTAGGATCAGCCTTCCCCTGTGGTGCTGGTCTCATTTGTGGCTGCCCCAGGGTGTCCTGTTTATCTGGTCCTCAGACTACCCTAGAAGGTACAACAAAGGCAGGTGTAACACAGTGGTGAATTAAACCCAGGGTGTCCTTAGGCAGTGAGGACTCCTCTGTTCCCAGAAACAAAGTAGAAACTTTCTCCACTGTGAAGATCAAAGAGTGTGCAAACCTTAGCCTGTCACTTGGTCTGAGGAGAGCAGTGGAATGTATCATCTGTAGAGATTAGGGAATTACATATTTCTACAGAGACATACATCCAAATATGAACTCTCGTAATGGAGAAAATCAGTCATTGGCTAGAATTTATTGCAGGTTTTTTAATACAGTCTGTATGTAATGCCATCCCCATGCAGTTTAACCTGTAAGTCCTACAATCCTGTATTTTAAAATTTTGAATTTAAGATGCTAGGAAGAAGATATCAAAGGATAAAGCAAAGGATGCAAGTCTAAGTGTTATAAATATGATACATGTGTATGTAAAAGATCCATAAGCAAAAAGGTTAGTAACACAATCCATACCCAAAGAGAAAGACTACAAAATAGTAGGCTTTGAAAGAGAAGGCCATTTCCCATCAATAAACTAGATCTTAAAATGTTTTTCATTGTATATATAGAAGAATACCAAGATCTAATTTTTTCCAAAGCCTTGAAATTTGTTTAGATCTCCATTAAAGGATCATGGAATACAATTTATTGGAGTAGCACTAAGTATGAAGCAAATTAATTTTCTCCTTGAGGATTTTCTTGCATAATTCCCTCTTGGTCCTCCATCACACGCATTCCACAGAGTTCACAGCTCACCCCAAAGGTCTGAGGCTTTGCAGGTAAATCAGATGGCAGACTTGGCTGAAGGCAGTGGTGAAAGGCAGGCACAAGTGCAAAGACCATGCACAGTTTAATCTAGGGATAGAAAGGCTTTAAAATAAAATGTGTGATCTTCAGCTGATGACCAGCAGTGAAATAAATGCTTCTTATAATTTACTAAAGTTTTTTTTACTTTTATGGTGTTTACATGTTTTGCATGGAGACCTGAAGGAACATCCCTTGTTGAATACACCCATTATACCATGACTAGTGAAATGCCAACACTGATCTTTATAGTAATCTGAGCACTAGATAGGTTTGTTCAGAATGATTTCCCTCAAATAATAGGCTTAGCTACAGGCTGTATTTTAATAATGAATCCTTACAAAAGCCAAGTTTTCATGTTACTTGGAAATTTCATATTCTCTCTTAAAAGTGATGTTTCTGGTTAACTGTTGCCAGTTAAAGAAACTATTAAAGTAAATCATCTTATACTGACTCATATGTTTTAAATGCCTGAGATCTTTATTAATCAAGTACTAAAATAAGACATATTTCATTTGTTTAAAAAGTACCATTTGTACTACAAACAAAATGAATTCATATGAATAGTGTTTTTTTCTTTAATGAAGGCTTTCTTAAGGATATTTTTTTGAAGTTTATTACAATAAAATATCACTGAATTTGTGGGAGGGAAAAGGGAATTGTGGTGCCCTTCTTCTGAGAGGATCATCTGGGAAAAAACCTGGGGATACAGCAGGAAATTTTGGTTTATGCTTAAAGTCTTTCAGGGTGTAAGGTAGAGGGAATGTTTAGGAGCTGTGGCTGGCATGGGCTTTGTCACAGCTGTGTGGTACCCATCCCTCACTGTTGTTCATCTCTGATTTTTGTGCATCACCCTGAAGGTGTGTGGATCTGAGAATAGGACAGGAAGAGGGGAATTATAGGTCACCTCACAATAGGTTATATATGACAGAATGAAAAAAATTATAGAGATGTTTAAAGATAAGTCGTCATGGTGTCACTAAAATGATTGTAATGACTAAGATAGGTTCTATAGGGTAATTTCAGGTATTCTGGATTCTTACCAGACCATTTAAAATAGCATTCAAAAATGAACAATTAGACCATGCACACAGCTTTTTACCTGTGGTGACTATGATTCTCTTGATATATCCCAGCGAGAGTCACAAAAAAAATATTCTTGCCTGAGTAAAGGAATTTTTTATCTCATTGGTAGAGAAAAAAACTAATATATTGGATATTCCTGATATAGCTGATTTAAAGAATTTAGGTGATCATTTAGGCTACTTATAGAAAGGTCAATTAGATTATCTGTGAACAGTGAAGGATAAATTAATCTAGCAGGCACCAAATTGCACGTATTCTACTGAAGAGGTGCAGAAGAAACTTGAGCTGTTGTGAGAAGGCCTTGGACCCACCCCATGGTATGGATATAAAGCTGCAGGTAGCACCTGAATAAATAATTTGGATGATACTCTCCAGTAGAATACTCCTGCTGAAACTGGTGAAATCCAGGTCACTCAAGGCATTTGATTTTGCAAAATATGTGGCTTATGTTTACAGTGAGAAGTAGTAGCTTGTTAAAAATGAAGGGAGAGCCAATCTGATTAAACTGGGGCAATAGAAGAGAAGGGGGTAATTTATACTGAAAGTTTATGACCTTGCCTGCTTTTACAGAGTAATGATACTAAGATATTTCCTTTAGTTTCCCCAGACGCAGATCGTGTACAGATGCAAATATAGATCTAAAAGTCTTGCTTGGACATAGATATTTCTAACCAGGAGTATTTATAGAAGCCAAGGAAACTGAAATCTTTTAAATTTTAATCCCAGCAAATAAAATATCTAAGGCAAATTATTCTCAGATGAGATGCAATTGATTTTACTGTTAAAAAAATCCAAATAATTTACAACACCACATTTTGGGAAGTCAATTCAATGAAAGATTATGATACAAGATGAGCAAATACTAATGTGTTAATACTCAGAAGTGTTTGTTGAAAATTTACACCAATAAAAATGTGTTAAGGGTAAAGTAAATTATTTAGAGCTACCATTGCAGGAACAAGAGATATGTTCATGTTTATATGTCCTTCATGGAAAATATAATGCAAGTGTAGACTCTAGCTGGAACATTAGTGAGTTACCACATAGGAACTTACAAAAAAAACTTGTTACAATATTTAGAATTAGAGAAAATTATAAACCTTTATCTCTGCCATTTTCTTGGAAATGACAATTATTTTCATGTTTGAATCTTCTAATGAGCTGGAAACTATTCAGTACCCTTTGTCTGTGTGTTCTTTATTGTACTTCTTTTCTGATTGGACTTTTCTACTAGATTTTATCAAAACAAGCAAACATGACATAAATGCATTAGAACACTGTAAAAAGTTATACTTTGCTCATTAGATTCATAAGTATAACTTGCAAACAGAGCAGTTTTTAGTTCAGCCAAGTGTGTCTTATTTTATAATGTCTGGAATCAACTTCAGTCATGGTTATGAGTTAGCCATCATATTGGTAGCTGTACCTAAACCACACATACATTATGCAAGAGATCATTTCTGGAAGTATTTAATTCACATCCTATGTTTCTCAGCTAGGAAAGCAAAGGGATTCATTGGAGTGAAATGAAACTGAAACAGAGCACAGGCCTCAAGCCAGCAAAAAAAAAAAAAAAGCATAAAAGCACTGCATGGCTGCAAGCCAGTGAATGCTCCATCACACAGTTGTCAGCCTCCTCCTGTGGCAGTGGCCAAAGAACCCTTTATATTATGGTCTCTGGGTTGGGTTCCTAAAGCTTGAGCTGTGCAGTCCCTCTGACACACAGCAGTGCTTCCTGCTGCTGTCACCTGCAGAGAGCAGGATGTGGCCTGGGGGAGCTCCTTCCCTCTGAGCTCCAGCTTGAGAGCCACAGGGCAGTGCCGGGGATTTGTGGGATGGCGTGATGGGCACCGGCGGTCCCTGGGCACCATCCCGAGCTCCTCCTCTGTGGGCAGCCTGGGAATAAGAGAAAAGAATGGGGTTAGGTTCATGTCAGGAATTTTTCATCATCTCAGTAACTTTCAGTGTTCTACAGAAAGAGAAAGTAAATGGAAGTTGAATTCCACAGAAACCAAGTCAGTCACTTGTCTAACTGGGCTGGATAGGACCATTAAATAGTAGTTACTGACAGTAAAAATGCTTTTCCCCTGTTTCTTTTTCTACAAACTTACTGTCAGTGTCACTATTCTTCTTTCCCTCCAAAGTAAACCGAATGATAACATTTTCTGTGTCTTATTTTCAGCCTTTTGGAGGACATAGTCCTGTTGTTATTATGCATGTTATTCTTGCTTTATGTAGCCTGTAACACAAACTGTAATTCACTGCTGCTGAATCAAGGCTGGTTTACATATTTACAATTCACTATAGTTTTCTTGGAAAAAGTCTTATGGACCCATGACTGCACATGCAAGATGTCTGATTGTGCTTCAAAAGGGTCAGGCTATTCCAAAGCTCAGGTACTATAAATACCACAAAAGCACTTCTGGAGTCAATATGCTTTAAAAAAGCATCAGGTAAAACTACGGAACTTTTTAGGGGAGAAAAACACAAGAATGACAATTGAAAGGATGAACTAAAAATATACTGCATCTATTTTTCAAGGCTCTAGAACTATTTTACTTTTTAAAATTTCCAGGAGGAAAAAGTCATTGCTATACCAGATTAAAAGAAAAAAAAAAAGGTAGCTTATGCCCAAAGTATTGAAAAACATGAATTGGTTCAGACAACAAAATTACTTTTGAAGAAGAAAATTTGTAATTGTACATTGCAGTTAATTGTTGTTAATCCGACTGCTCTTTAAAATCAACAAAACTCTACACTATATACTCAGATATTAAGAAAAAAATATATTGTTTCCATTGTGCTTGGAAGTTTTATTTCCTCTGCACCATGATTTTATTTCTGTTTATTTGTCTTAGAAACTTGCTTTTGAATTGCATGTCACAAATGCAAGGCTGTAGGCATCTCTTCCTGTAAATACACATTTTTATATCTAGTTTGGAATATGCAGTTTGCGAAAAATATCAGGTGACTCTTTTTATGAAGTGCTTAGGAGGTTTTAGTGCATTCATTACACATGTTGAACTAAATGAGTTAAATAGCTGTGTTTGAAACAAGAGGCTGTAAATAAAAAATGCACTTTGAGGGTCAGAAATCTGTGTAGGTTCCTAAACTTACTAATGTTATAAGTTGAGTGATTCAGGTTTGTGTCAGTGGGCAGGCTACAGCTGTTTTTCTCGAGCTGGCAGTTTCTCAGGCTGCCAAAAAGCATCTGCATCACTGGGCATGTTCTGTATATCAGAGTGAGAAGAGCAAGAGCTGCAGGACCTTTACTCTCTGCAGCCGATCACGAAGGACAGCAGACTCAGAGAATTTCTCTACAGCCTCCTGGGAAATCTCACAAGAAATTACAAGTAGGGATGGTCTCATCTGCAAACTGAACCTATTGCAAGAAACAGGGTTAGTGGTACAAAGCAGTAGATTAATTAGAGCTTGGGGATCCTGGAAGAACAGAGATCCATATGGAAGTTCTCAGCCTCGGGGAACCAGGCATACAGGTATTTTGTGTCTTATGAGCTGGTATGATTTTTCTCCCCTTCTTTTGATTTTGAAAGTTTGCTGGGTTTTTTGCCTTTAGCTAAAGAAGAGAGAAAATTTTTATAACCTTTTTATAAACCTGGAACAAAAGGTTTTGAAGTTACTGACAAAAAGCAGCAATAATAACATTATGGACTTATAATAGGCAGATAAATAGGAATGTCTGTAAGAAGAAATATATTTTAATTTATAAACATTTGTGCTCTGCCGTGACTTTCAAATAATTCGGTAGGGATATTATGTGTTCCTATTTACAGGAAAATCTTTAGTCTAAGTCAATACGACTTTTGGCAGACGGTTCAATAGCAAATGCCATTTGAAAAAATGTTTTAAGGTTGCATGTGTGAAGCAACAAGTTAGGGATCTATCTACTTGCAGTTTTTCATCTTGGGAATATATGTCAGAACTCAATGTAGTAATGATTTTCTATATTTTTCCTATGTCAGAATTTCAGAGAGAGAAGAAATTGAGTTATTTATAGACTTCTCCGTAATTATAAATGTGTTCCCTATTCAAGGTTAAAAGAAATGGGGAGGAGCTATATTGGGAAATGCTTATTAATCATGTTGGATTAGATTTATAGATATGCATTTCATAGTGGAAAATGATACACCAGTCCAAGGCTAAAAAGTAGTTTAAATTGGTTTGTCCTAAAGTTTTAGTAAAAGTGGTAAATACAGGGTTTTTTACTCAGTTTTTTCCACACTTGCACTGCTTTGCTGAGATGTTGTAATGACATTTTTCGTGGTGAAAATAAAATATGAACCCTTGTTTTCGATAGTGTCTCTTTCAATTGTGTGTTCTATCAGAAATAAATAAAACAAAACATATAACATTTATATGATTGCTAAGTAAAGCCACATTTGATTCTGGTTACACATGGACTAAAAACACTGAACACTGCAGAGATTTTGAGCCAAGGTTTTTGGTTTAATAAGAAATGGGGAATTTGTACAAGGTCACGGGAAACATAATACCTAATACTTTATTATTTAGATACATATGTAGGTAGTTGTATAATAACAATATGTTCAAGTTTTGTGCAGAAAGAAAATTGACAGCTGTGTCTATAATCCTGTATGTATTTTCTGGACTGTACAGATTTAGTCAGTTATTTGTCATTAACTCCTTTTAACCTTTACAATTATCAATAGTAAAAAATACTGTACCAACCACATGCTTTAACCAGAAAGCTGCGTGTGCTTTTGTCCTCCATCGTGACAGAAACATGAAGGAAAATGAGCCACAAAGACTTCACAAGTGATTCATTGCTTCCATCAAAGCAATATAATTTCAAATTGTACTTTCATTTGTCTTTTCCCTGACAGGAGGCATTGTTGATAAGGACCTTCGTCACTACCTCAACTTACGGTTCCAGAAGGGGTCGGTGGACCACGAGCTCCAGCAGATCATAAGAGACAATCTCTACCTCCGCACAGTGCCATGTAAGTAGGGTGGAGATGGACAAACCTGGCTTTTTAGTGGCTATAGACCATCTGGGTGAGTGCTGCTGAGGCCATTTGCAATGCATGAAGAGGTGGTCTGTGGATAAGACAGCCTTCCTGTAAACAGGTTTGCAGCTTGGTTCCAGTCTTCTACATTACTGCTGAGAAATTCAGCTGTGCAATGCTGATGTTTTCGTGGTGTTTTCAAAGTTGTAATTTCATAAAGTCTGTCTCTAGAATAATAATAATCTTATTTCTTCTGTAGTTTCAGAAAGCATAAATTTAAAGAGGAAAAAAAGCAGTTTTCTGGGCTGGTTCAGTGGATGTCCAACAGAGAGAGTTTGATCTGCCTCATGTTTCACATATCCATTGTGTAATAATGCCATTTGATTTAGAAAGCAATAGGGCAACAGAAGAAATGTATAAACTAGATTTTGTTTGAATGAAACAGGCATGGCAATGAAAGTTTGTACTGTCTTGCATATGTGTTTGTTGCCACCTAAGTCAATATTCAAAATATTCTGAAACCTCTAAAATAGAGGTTTCAGACAAACAGTTTTTGTTGTATTGACCATATTCATACTTTGACAGTAGACATGAAATTAAGCAGAGTCATGCAAGCTGTGTCTGACGGTCAGGGCCATGCCTTTCAGAGCAGATCTACTTGGCTGACAGACAATATATCATTTAAAATGAACTGAAGTTCCATTATTCTTCCCTTGTAAAATAATTGCTTAGCAGACATAAAATGGGTCTTCTGGTTTTGGCAAAAAAGGGGTGCGCTTTTGAACTTACAGGTTTGACACTGGAATGATAGGCAGAGGAAGGTATACTGAGTAAGTGGCTGTACTATTTATATGGTAATGAGTGGATACTCTGAGAGCTGAGTTGTGAATGCTACTGTATGTTTTTTCTTTCATAATATTAAAGAATGGAGCTTTGAAAAGATCCTCCTAAAAATAAATATAAATTCCTAATTTCTAATGTTCCATTTGCAACTGGTCAAAAAGGAAGGTGGAGAAAAACATTTAAAAATTATTACCTGTATGCAGGAAACAAAAACTGTTATATATATGTGAGAGTTATGATGAATTATATTTGTCTGCAAATGCTGAGAAACATCACAGCTGAAGTGGAAATGCAAGTACAAAAAAGTTTTGAGGCTAAATCTCACTTCCAAGGATGTCTGGGAACATCATTAGCCTAAGCATATTCCTATTATTCCCATTATTATTATTCTTATTAACCCCAGTCCATGCTCATTAGTGCCATAGGTCCAGGTTAAAGAAGAAGGAAAATATGACAATATTGCAACTACTGCCCACATGTTGTGTATGACAGACACTCTCTGTCAGCAATATGGGCACAATGAGTATTTTTTGAGGTTGTTTTGTTTTCATTCAAGGCAATAATAAAGTGTTCTCATGTGTCAAGTAAAATACAGTACTCACAGAA
This sequence comes from Leptocoma aspasia, assembly GCA_013399835.1. Lineage (NCBI taxonomy): Eukaryota > Metazoa > Chordata > Aves > Passeriformes > Nectariniidae > Leptocoma > Leptocoma aspasia. The sequence continues at coordinate 332,453 of VXAX01003036.1, read as the reverse complement.
GCAAATTCATCATTCAAAATGTAATACTGAAACAATCACAAAGACTACAATTTGGAATCTATAAACAATACAACCTCTTCTTTCTGCTGTGGCTTCTCCATCTTCTGTGTCACTTTAGGTTGTTAAATTCTTAGGTCATTATTGTATTATATATTGAGTGTTTTTGGCTAAGTAAAAACTATGTTTTGAAATACGCTATAGTGTTGCAGATGGCAGGTGCTGATTTGCCAGGTAAGCTGGCAAAAGTTCTTGGAGAGTGGACTCTCAGTAGTAGTGGTAGGAAAAAAACCCACAAACCTCCATAGTGCCTAATTGGTATATTTTCTTCTAAACGTTCTTGAAAATTCTATGAAAGTAATCCTCCTTAAAAGTGGGTATTTAAAAAAAAAAATAAAACTATTTTTCATAATCAGCAAATAAAAAGGACACCATCACACACTTTGCAACCCAAATTTCCTCTAAATCATAACTGTGGTGAAATTCTTTTTTTAATGCAATTTTACTCTGTCCCCAGCATTCATGCCTAGGAGGGAGAATGTTGTCAACTGTTTTCTTGTTTTCATATAACTTTAACTTTCATATAACTTAACTAATTTTTGAATCACAAACTTACCTTTCAAGGGCATTGGTATTCAAAATCTTCTGCTCTGGGCAGTATTTTGTTTTTAAGCTCTGTACATAGTGTAAGAGTACTGCTTGGTTGTCCTACCACTGTCCTTAGTATACAGTGGTAATGTTGAACTGACTGTACCACTGCCCACAAGTTCACTTGTGACTGCACCTTACCATAGAGTTCCTACAAATCTTGTAACAGATACCAAGACAGCAAAAGCAACACTCATTTTTGGCAAATTCTTGTGCAGAAAAATAGAGAGGGAAACCCAACTGCAGGCAGCACAGACTTAATTTCCAATGACAAGGTTGTAACACAAAGAGGGGGAAAAAATTGAAAAATAGTTGGCAACATCTTCCTTTTAAAAATGCATCTTCAGTCTTTGCTCTGTTACAGAGGCATAATTGCCAGTAAAACCATGAGAAGATTTATAGAGACCTTGACCTTGAGTTTTTCTGTCCTTTGCTTCCTGTTCACACTGGCAGCACCAGCCCCAGCAGTGCAGTGGGCATGACCATGGGTTTCTCAGCCCTCTAGGTCAGACTAAGTCATCTTTCACTCGCCTTGAATGAGTGAGTATTGTCTATGAAACCAGGAAGCAGAGAACTAGTCCATACCTCTTTCAAATCAGAGTAAGCCAACTCAAGTATTTACTAAAGTAGTATTTACTAAAAACTAGGTAAGGTTGGGCCTTGGACGCAGCCCTGGCAGTGTCTAAAGCCAGGCTGAAACAACCAGCTCTAGTGGGATGTGTCCCAGCTCATGGTAGGCAATGTTAAGACTAGATGATCTTCTTTAAGGACCCTTCCAAACCCTTAATATTCTATGACAGGACTTTGAACTGTGTATTATACAAGTGTACATCCCTGTGTACACCAAAGAATAGATGGGCCAGAATCACATGATGTGAGGATAATGGGTCAATTCTGCCCTCAAAAATTGTAGCCCCTGGGAATGGGATGAACTGGTTGGGTTTGTGATCCTTACATTTCTCTATTTTTGCTAATGCAGTGCCCCTTTCTGCAAAATTAGAAATGACCATATAACCCTGAGAGTCAAATGCTGCCTTCCATAGTGTCGCAGTTCTCAGTGCATGTGAAATTGATTTTCCCTGCATTGCCAACAGGAATGATATGCATATGTCCCAGGGTGGGATGTACAATTGTGTTTGCAGCAGTCAAGATGCAGCCGTTAACAAGGCAGTTTTGGGGAAAGAAAAGTTCCTCATTTTCCAGCTTCAGAAGACCTAGCTGAAGTTTGTGTCATGCATTTTCTTCCCCATTTCCTGTTGTGTAGAATTTTAGCACTTTACATATACTAAACTTACTACTGAAGATATTTAGGAGCACTACTGTGATTGTCCTGCCTTAGAGAAAAGTAGGCATGGTGAAATGTGGTAGCTGTCAGCACTGTCTGACACCATCCATCCAAATCTAGGGATTTGGAGAACAGCCACAAAACACATGTAGGACAACACCTGAATCCTGCTGCATCTTGTGCTTGGTAGTGCTCTCACTACTAAACTGCAGTTGCCATGTGGGCAAGCAGCTTTCCAGTCTTCACTAATGTGAGAAGAGGTAGCTCTAGCTTTGTGTCATCTCAGGAATAAATCTTTGAGGAGAGTACATCACAGGAAAGCAGTTTTGGTAGTGACATTCATGGTCAGACCTGTCTCCTTTGATATGTCCTTTGCAGCAATTGCAAATTCCATTTCTTTAAGAGCTGGCAAAACAGGGTAGCTGTGGTTGAAAATAGAATCTGTGTATGCTTCCTTTCCAGACAGGGAATGTGAAATGATAGTGGAAAACTTTGTGATTAAGCAGAACTGTGAAAAGTCAAGGACAAGCTGATTCATAAAAGTAAAAAGTCATCCATTAACTGGAAGAGAAGCTCATTGATATCCTCTGGGATATAACTTCAGATTGGCAGTAGCTCAGATGAGTTGGTCTATTCTGCTGCACCATAGGAGGATGCAGCCCGTGAATGCTTTCTTCACAGTGAAAATGGGGGGAAAATAGCTTTAAAAATGTTATGGGGATGAGGAAGCTTCCTTCCTAGTCTTTAAGTTTAGGGAAAAAAGGAATGAATAGGGAGTAAGACTAGAGAGGACTGGGTATATGGATCAGCCTTACAGCACTAGATATTGCAGTATTACCATTAGCACAGAAACTGGAGGAAGGATGTGTTTTTAAGACATTTATCAGCAGCATAGGAAAAAAATTAAGTTTGTAACTGAGCTATATGTTGTATGTGAGTGACCAGGGGCAAGAAATGGAATCCTTATGAGCAGCAGTTTCCCACATACTAAATCCTCCTTTTTCTCAGCTTGCCTGTTGATGCCATGGGTGCTCTGTGTTAGGTGAATATAATTAGCACTGCACTGCAAATATGACACCTATGGACACTTAACAAGTAACTTAAGTCACTTCCACTGTGACTTATTTTTTTTCCATCTTCTGTGAATATTTAGATTTAGGTAATTTTGAGTCAACATAAATAAGAGCCTCATTTTCAAATATAGTTTTGTTCTGTAGTATGGTCTATATATAAATTTAACCCACATGCTGCAATGTTGTCCTTGTACTGTTGAAACGTTGTATCTTACAGCATGCTTATGTTTATTGTCTAGTCCTCTTCCCAGAAGAAAAAGTACATACAGTGATACTTTTTTTTTTTTCTGGCTGTTGGTTTTATTTATCATATATAGTAAAAGTAGAGCCATTAGCTTATATTTCGGTGATACTAAAGCCAATAAAATATGTTTATACTTGAAGCTGCAAGGGAATTCACACTTTAAGACCTGAAGAAATCTCAATTTGCAAAACAGTGCAAAACAAGCAAGGTCATTCCCTCTGTCAGAGAAGTGTAATATATTGGCAAACCTTAGTCATTCATAATCTACTTCATGGGTACCAATCAGAAATAAAAAACTTCTGGGAGTGTGTAAGACTTTCCCCTCCCGATGCTAGGTGTTATCATAGTTTGTATTTCTTCTAATATCTTTTATTTTGGTTACAATAATTAGTAGATACTGAATTAAATCCACATTACATGCTTACGTTTTCATATGCAGTTTCTAATTTCCAAGCTGAGGAAAGAGGTGCAGAATTCAAGTGGGCAATAACTCTGTGTTGTTTGAGGGTAGCCCAAACCTCAGAAGTTCTCTGTGCATAGTTCTGCTGCTCTGGATAAGGTTGTGAAGTACCTGACTAATCCATACTTGGACAAATATGAAGCCTTTCAAATTCTTTTTTGAAAAATACTTTTTTTATTCTTCTAAAAAGTCTTCTAAAAGCCAAGAAAATTGAAAGGGAAGTGTGTGAAACAGACTTGCCAATGGTATAATGTATTTTTCATACAAATTTGTTCATGTCAAAAGTATCTTACAAGAGGTATTGTCAGTGAAAGAGCTGCCAGTTTGAGGTCATATGGAGCTATTGCTAGGATAAAATAACCTGTGCTTAGCATACCATACTCCCAAGAAATGTCTGCATCACTGAAAATAACAGTACCTAACTTTAATGACTACTTCATTCTTCCAGTGTTAGCTATTGCTTAGACTTTGATGGTTCAGAATAGAGCAATGCAGAGCTTTTAGAAATGTTCTTCTTGTTGTGTATCTCATGGAGTGCATCTCCAAGTGTACTTAAAGTGAAATCATTGGCTTCTCAAGCAAAATCAGGTAATTATGTGAGACGAGGGCCCCACTGTGCTGCTTGCAGCACAGCCACAAAGATGAGAGAGTTGTCACTGCTCCCAACAACAGACAGCCTAAATAGAAGAGGACAAGAACAGCAGAGAAAAAAACACAGAGCACCAACAATGCCTAAGTTGTCCTGCATGAGGTGGAGTGGTGGTTAAACTTGCCTGTGTAGTTTAATTTCTTTTCCACTGCTGCATTCACTATTCCTAGTTACCCACTGAAAACGCACATGGGACAATGACCTGTTTTTCTGAAGGCACTGGGAATGCCTGGTCAAAAGAGTTTGGCTTGTACATCTTTGTATTGACTTTTCATGTTATTTTATGAGACCTTTTGTCTGTTTCAGAGCAGGGTAGTAAAGGTTGGAGTCAGCTTCTTCTCCATCAGTTTCTACAGAGCATTGCCTGTACAGACATTGCAGGCATTGCCTTCAGCAGGAAGTAGATAAAAACAAAACCGGAGAAAAAACAATTTTAAAAATTTATTTATTAAGGTGAACCCCAATTTTAATTAAGGTCTAGGGTAAACAGATGTCCAAACTATATCTACAAATAACAGCACCAATGGAAAATACTATACTGCCTGTTAGTCATGAGAGAGAAAATGTACATAATTTCTGTCTTTCTTTCCTCAGAAATGTCTCAGTTCTACATATTGGGGACATCAGCTTTCAGGTATTTAGTGACAGAGTATTCACCTTATAATAACATGTATGCAAAGAAAATAAATACAGTTAAAGAAGAAGGGAGGAAGGAATGTGTCTGATGTGGTATAACTGTAGTAGGAAATTGTAACAAAACGAAGAGCAGTAGTTGTGTACTACTTCTGATATTGTAACTTAAATGTTCCATAAAGGTTGTATGAAGACATTAGGATGCTTTCATTGGCTGTACAGTTAAAACAGTTCTGTTTCTCAAAGATATTTGCACCCAAATCATATCTCCAAGACACTGAGGCTGATAATTCTGTCCCCTACTCCCCTTCTTCCCACTCCTTTATTCCCTACTTTCTGCTCTTTTAAATACCATGCTTTTCTCCCATTTTAAAAACCAAATCATCCAAATTCAGTATTTTTTTTTTTATATAAAACAGTGCCAATATAAAATATTTTTCTAACAGGTAATCTGATGCCCTGCCAACTGGAAAGTTGATACAATACCACTAAAGTCACTAGAAGTCTTAGCAGTGGAAAAAAAAGGATAAGAAAATGCTCTGAAATTGCAAACCCAAACTTTCTAAAGCCATTTTCCTACAAAAATGCATCACATATCTTCCATAACTGATGTTAGTTGGCATGTGATTTAAAGATTGATGTCAAGCCTCTCGGGTTGCTCATCACATCTGTCTGGAATTATTTATATGTGATACATAGTACATGCATAATTCCAGACGAGAGTTTAGTTATAACACTTTTCCTGATTGTCCTCAGGAATCAATACATGTTTATTTAAACTCTGGAGAGGCTCTCTAGTATTGCAAAATGGGTTCTCTAATTCACGTGATACCAAAAGGATAAAGGATAGTGGCATTTTCAAATGAGTTTTGATGATAGCCCTAATTTTATTGATTACTAGCAGCAAACTAGAAGGGCAGTAGCATGAATCTGATGAAGTGCCTTGCCTCAGCAGAACAAGAATAGCAAACAATAGAAGAGACCACAAATAACTTATTTCACAAGTACAAGTCATAGTTCTTGAGTAGCCTAAAGCAGCTTGAAGTTTGTGTAGAGGCTGTATCTCCCTATGACAGTAGGCTTTTCAAGCCTGAAGGTCTTAGATATGCTGCTGACCTTTCTCCTTAAATGAGCAAAGTATCTTAGAAATTTAAGAATTACAAATATGATGAACAAAACTTGCAGCATTGTTGACTGTAAGCGTTCCTATGATTTCTAAAGCATTTTTTTATTTCCTACATATATTTCCAAACTGCCTTTTGGTGTTAAAAGATTTTTAATATATCCTCTAGATAAATTTAGCCTCCATCTGCAGTCAAATAGGTCAAAAAATTTATTTTTTTCTTAAGAAAAGATGAGATACTCTAAATATCTGTGTTTTCTCTCAGTCTGCAGAAGATAAACTGTCAGACACACTGGATAATCTTTACTTGCTGATTTTTAACTGAAGAAAAACTGAACAGTGAACATGAAACCCCAATAACTGTCCTTAGAAACTCAGAACAATATCAACAACAAAAAAAAGAGTTGTGTAAAAGAATCAATATTCTGAATTGAATGACCAGTTAAACTACTAGATTTATATTTGCATCATTGAACAAAAAGGTCCAATATAATTTTTGGCAGGATGTGCTTCTTCTGGTTTTTTTCTCCTCTGGGGCTTTCATCTACAGCCATAACAAAAGTAAATCTGTGACAGTGATGATGGATGTCCTCATGAAGAGATCATCTGGTGCATACTGAGACATTTATGTGAATTAGTAAGCAGTTGGCCAAGTTCACCAAATAACCAGCTTCTCACATTTATGTCTCTGAAGTGCACCTGCAGTTCAGTAGCCTCCTCACACCAGCTGGAGCCCAGGTCCCTCTTGGTTTGTTTGGACACCGTGCTCTGTGCCGCCACTCCCTTCATTCAAAAAGGTCACTAATTACATTCATGAGACTATACAACTTTAGATCTTTTTTCAAAATTTAAGATTGTCTCACCTGTAGAGAAGAAGGCACACTTTTTTGTGTATTTTCTGTGCCTTACAAAAAAAGAAAGAATTTCAACCTTCTGTGCATGATAAGCCCGGGTCAAAGGATAAGTGTCTCTAGTGGCACCATGTTTTAGATTCCAAGGTACCCTGGCTAGAATCAATCCCTTTGAGAAGAAAAAATATTAGAAAATGAAGATTACAGAGGTGCTGTAACACCTGAGGATGTGCTTAAGACCCGAAGAGTGAATAAAACTTGTGAATGTGAATGATAAATACATCACATTCTCCTACATTCATAGGTTTCATCAGTAGGGGTGAGATTAATTTATAATTTACTGGCTGAAAAACTGTTGTGAGGAAACTCCTTTTCTGCAAGTTCTTTTCTTTTTATTTTCCTGTATCCTGGGGGTACTACTGTCCTGGTTTTGACCCATAACAGTTTGTCAAAACTTTATATTTCTCCTTTATCTCCAGGTTTTGATTCTACCTAATGCATTTATCTTTTTCTCATGTATTACTGTTATTAACACATCAACCTCTTGACTAGCTATCAATCTGTTATGGATTATTCAAATAATTCTGTCAAATTTATTTCATTGAGTCTGAATAGAGAAACCTTCTTACTGTGGAGAGGCAGAAATATATTTTGGTTAGAAAAAAATAATTAGAATAATGCAGAGGTTTCAGACCTCTGTATTTCAAATTAAAGCAGGGATCTAGATTTAAATGCAGAACAGTGTTGTAATTTTAGCTTTTAAATTCTTGTCTTTGAATTTTAAAAGCTTGCATGGACATATATTACAGAGTCTAGAAAACACTATGCTTTTCAGTTAAACGACCAGATTTTTTAGTACTAAATTTCACAATAAATTACATTTGCTATTATTTTATCAATGTGTCTTTGTTGAAACTAATCACTAATACCTGTTATATGTTGCTAAGATACTTTCACATTGCTCACAAAAATAGAGGATCACTTTATATGTAGGAAAGCATGAAATTCACTCTATGCTGCTGAAGGTGCAGTCTCCACATGTGTTTTAGTGCCCTTTAGCTACTGACAAAATGCACACCAGCACTCAGTTTAACTCATCTGTAATTTCTGATTCCTGTTTTTGATTTTGACTGGTTATTGAGCTTTCTTTTTCAACCTGGTACTGCTATGATTTCTTCAACTCATATTGGTACTGGCTTGAGTAGATGCCGGACCAGTTATTTCATTTGGCATTTGTTAATACAGAGAAACCCAGGAATGTCTCTTTTTTTTTTTTAAAGCTTTAAATTGAAGCCATTATACACCTTCTTGCAAAAATGGATTTTTTTTTTTTCCTGCAGAAGAATCTGTGGAGCCCTCCCCGATCACAGATGTGTCAGAAGTCTTGCAGTAAAGTTCTGCCCCACTATGACTCATTCCTTTCACAGAACAATTTATTTAATTGGGAAATGCATGTTGCATTGTACTCCTTCTTGAAGAGCTCTTAGAACCCAGAGAACAGGCTGTCATTTAATTACCTTTAATTCATTGTGAGTTGTATGCTATGGGGGCACTCAAAATGGTGATTTGACAAGATTTCCTTTCATACGTAAAAGTAGAAGTCACTTTTATATACAATATCCTCGTAGTAGCAGCATCTATTAAAAAACTCTCTTGTTCCCTTAGAGATATCCTGGATTGACTTTCACTAAAATGCTGAGCAGTTCTGAGCCTCTGCACATTGTTGGCTCCATATTTCCAAAGGGTGGCTGCTCCCTGCTCAGAAAGCTTGTGGTTTGGTGTCTGACTCCGAGCCTTCCACACCTGACCAGGGAAAGGAAGCCTTTGACTCCAGGCTGTGGGTTTTACACAGGTTGCAGAAGCTGACTTTAACCAAAGCTGAGACTTAGGGCATGGACCTTTGTAACTTAATTTCATACAATAAGCAAGGCATATTCCCAGATATACTTCAAGGTTTATGTCCTTTAGATAAGCTAGTGCAGCTACCTTCTCAAGAATAGGATAAAAATCAGGCTGGTTTCATATTTCTCTCTTTCTCTCTTCTGAGTCCTGTGAGGACATGGTGAAATGTACAGCTGAGTAGTGAGTCATTCTACTATTCAGGGTTTCATTCAAGGAATATCTGAAATGTAAAGTTCCCCATCAGCTGCCAAAGACAAAGATTATTCCCCCTTGTGTATCATGTAGAAGGAGGCTGTAATATATATTATCTATAGGAGCTGTAATATATATTATCTAATCTTCAGTTTATCTTTGTGTACTTCAAAAATAATGATCATTCCTATAAACCTTCAAAACTTGCCATGAGATCATCAGTCACTTTTATCTACACTGCAAATGCATCTCTACTTCTATTAAGAGTTGGGCACAAACAAACTATTATTTAAATACACAGTTAAAATTGCACTGACTCAGAAACAATTTAGTAATCTGGACTGTAAAATGTCAGAGAATAGTTGTTGTTCTGTTTTTGTACTTTATAATGTAATGTCCTGGAAGAAAGTGATGAATTTTGGAGAAAATCTTTTCTTTCATCATCTTCACAAAAAGAGAGCATCTAATTACTCCTTTCCTGTTGTTATCCTCAATTTGCATCACCCAACTCTGGCGTGTCTGGTAGGTTTTTGCAGGGAGCTTTAATTTTCAGAATCTTCTGAGTAAGATACAGGGTTATTTCTGTCCTGGATCAGAACTGCTCAGTCTGAACTGGAGAAATCAAGTGGAAATAAAAACCCAGGATATTTGAGGGATTCAGTAATGACCTTGCTTCCACTAGCTTTCACATTTAAAAAAAAATATTAAAAGTCCACATGGCACTGTGTTTCTAAGAACATTTTTCCCTACACAGTTGAGGAAAGTAACCAAGATCTAAGTTTTGAAAAATTTATTTCTGTTAAGTAATTTCTACTCTATTTAAATTCTTCTAAAATTCTGAAAAAGCAGCAAAGTCTAAAAGAAAAGAGAAGGCTTCTGCAAGATGCAATTATATTGTCTGTCTTTGTCCCTCTTTATTAAATGTGAGAGATTTGAGCAACAATAATAAACATCAGAAAATGTTAGTTCTTGTATAATCCTCCATTAGCATCATAAAAGGGAATTCTGAATAAAGATTAAAGATTTATTTTTTAAAAAGAAAAAAGGCTTCCGATCTAAGTTCTCTCTTCTACAAAACAAGGAAGCTTGAAAGATGAACATAAAGGAAAATGGAATAGCAAAGCAGAAGGGTTTGTTCAACAAGGGAAGGTGACGGAATCTGCACGAGGGATGGGACAGCCTTGGATGTCCACTCAGACTGGGGAAGGAGATGATGGAAAGCAGTGCCACAGAAAGGGACCTGGGGTCTTGGTTGATGCCAAGTTAAACATGAATCACCTCATTAGTTACTGCACTCTTCTAATGGTAATTTTTACTGAGTTTGGAAACATGGGGGGTTGCTGAGGGCGTGTGTTTAACTGCATTGTGGCCAGAGACCAGATCATCCTCTCATAGGAGGGCAAAAGCTTTCCTGACTTGGGCAAGAGCTTCCTGAGGATCATGGCATTGTTGCCATTGTTAAGGACACATTATGTCATAAACTGCAATGTAAAGTGCAATAACTGTTTTGGTTTTTTTCCTCTGCTTTGGAAATGTCTGTGCTCATAAACTGTTACCAAAGACTAGGCAGAAGTTTTAAGAATTTTAAAAGGAAAATTATGGATTTGGAGAGACAGTAGAGCTCTGAACAAAAAATGCACCTTGTATCGTCCCATGGAGTGACACCTCACAGGTCTCAGGGTACATCACACAGTATCAAACAATGAGGCAGTCATCTGTGAAGCCATTTGGGTGGTGGAGTGTCACTCTCACTTTTCAGCCTTCTGATGTTTTCATTCTTGTGATGGAGTTTCTCACGCTGTTTTTTGTAAACATGCACATGTTTTTCTAACTGTCCTTTTGTTTTTCATTCCTTCTCCTGGGAGGAGAAAGGTTTGATAGACTTTGTCATTGACCAGTGTCGTTGGAGAGGTGGTAGCTTCACCTTCCAATCGATAGTCATTTCCAGAACCCTATATAATGGGAAAACCAAAATAAAGTTTCTCTCTTCTTTGCCTTCTCTCGAGTGTGGCTGCGTTTGTCTCTACGTTTCGTGTTGCTCGATAGAGTGACAGTGGAGGGAATACCAAAGGTAACTGTAGAAGGTAAATTTATAAATGTTTGTGTGATAAATTGAAAACTTTCTACAGTTTCCTGACTTTTGTTAATACTCAATCTGAAACCGGATCATTGTTTTAGACTGAAGATCATCTTAAATCCAGTTAAAAATATACATGCAGTTCAAAAGAAAAGGCTTTGTATTCATTCCTTGAAGCCTTTTCTGATGTGATTACTATTTATTTACCCATTTCTGCTTTGACCAATCTTAAGGGAAGGAAGTAAATTACCACGTTACCTTGTCTTAAGCAGTGAAAATAAACTGTAAGTCACTTGAGGGATGATTTTAACCCACTGGGTAACAACATAAGGAAAATTAGGTAGGAAGTGTATAGAGGAACAGTCATAACTTGGAGTCACAACTTGGAGCACATTTTTACTGTTCAAGTGAAATATCATCATGAACTTTCATTGAGATGAAGTGAGAATTAATTTCATTCTCTATGTCTCTTGTAGAATTTTGTTAAATTATTACAGGCCTTAGCTTTCTGCAGGTTAGAAAATAATGCACCTCTTCCCCAGATAATACAGTGAGGTTTATAGCAGCTTAATTTTCTTTCATTATATGATTCCATGTAGAACCAATAAAGATGTGATCTGCACAACAGTAACAATCCTTCAAAGCTAAAGCTTGAACAAATCAATGTCTTCAGGTCCATTAAACTCAAGCACAAAGCACGGCATGTTCCTGGACAGAAGGATTAATAAAGGTGTAAGAGTACACAGAAATAAGAAAACAGTGAGTAATTACAGAAACTAGGCTCAACCTGATTATTCCAGAAGTCATTCACAGGAGGCTCTGTAGTGCTCTGGCTCTGTGTTCTTCCACTCCACTTTTATTTTGGTGCAGATCATGGCACAAGACAGAAAATATCTTTTCTTCCTGTTGTGTAGTCCAGCAGAGGTGTTTTAAATGGGTTCACAGAAACTGCTTCTGATTTAGTGCCATATTTATGCAGAAAGAGAAGAGAAAGGGGATCTTAGTGAGGGAGAGGAACATTTAAAATGTGTTGGTCTGGTTTTTTGGTTCAAACCATGTATGTACTTCAGTGTGCAGAGCTACTCTGTTCCCCGTGGCTGTGTACTGTCCCTGTTCAGGCAGTACTGTGCAGTACTGCAGCAGGTGACAGACAGGGAAATCTGTCTCCATGCAATACTCCATATGGTGCTGTAGTCTCCCTTCATATCCCAGCTCTGCTTTCACACCCCAAAGAAACATCAGAGAAAATGTGGGAACACAATTTCCTTGGCCGGTATGGAGTGTCCTCATTAACAATGCACAGCCCTAAGCATTTCAAGGTGATGGCTGTGTCTGTGCCAGAAAAAACAGACAGAGATGAATGGAAAATAGTGACCCTCTAGGCTGGTGGGAAGGGATTTCTACCTCCACTTACAAAAACATATGATGTAGTTGAATGTTCCATTTGTTTATCTCCACTACTCCATCCATCTCCTACAGAAGTGTATTTCCAAGCTTATTTACCAATGACATGTGCTTCCAAGTTTAAGATAGCAAAACTGATTCTGAACGATATAGCCAAATTTTCACTTCTGGAAGTTGAAGAATACCACAGCAACTTGGCAAATATTATTCTGCAGTATTATATCTGGGCAATATTTAATATATGTCTCTTTGCACACATAGAATTTTTTTTTACGGGGTTCTGGGGGTTTGGGTGGGGGTTTTTTTGTTTTGCTTTTGGTGGTTTTTGTTCTGGTGGTGGTTTTTGGGGTTGTTTGTTTGTTTGTTTAGTTGTTTGGGGTTTTGTTGTGGTTGTCTGTTTTGGTATGTTTTGGGGTTTTTGCTTGGGGGTTTTTTTGTTTGGTTGGTTTTTTTTTTGCTTTTGTTCTGGGGTTGAGGTTTTTTCGCATTCTATGTAGAATTACTTAAAATATTAGGAGTCAGAGTTTTGGTTTTGTTCTCACTGTCCTTGTTAGATTTGGGATTCTGGCCCACTGCTTTGTTAAATCTGGGCCATATACCACTCCTCCTGTGTCATTAAAAAGCTTGAGCAGAAGAAAACAGTCACAGCCGTAAAGTGTGGAAGAGACCAACAGTAAAGAGTTCACCCTCACCTTCTCTTTGCCCCCCAGCTCCTCAATAAGTTCTGCAGTAGCACAGGGGAGAGCTGAGTATTGATAATCAGTCTGCTCTCACTCCATGAATTCCCTCATCAAGGCCAGGAGTACTTGAGCATGACTTGCCTGTTCATTCTCTGCAGGCACCAATGCCACTCTGCTGAGAAATTGAGTTTGTTTGCTGTCCACAGAGGCAAGGAGTTGGTTGTCTAAATGTCACTGTATCCAGTAATGCTGCAATAATACTGTTGATTGTGTAGAATCCTGCTATCATGTATTGTTCATGGCTAGCACTTGAATGATGGGTCAGGATCCTGTAAGATATTTCAGATGAGTAGTGCCAGGAAAGGAAAAATAATTGTTATTAGAGCTGTTTGGTGATTTGAGGAAGCAGCCTATTTTACATGAATGCAAAGAAAAGAGGTTGGCAATCAGATAAACCCCTTCTTAACTTCTTAATATTCTTTTCCATTTCATCTGTTTTATTTTTTCTCCTAAATTGTATTATTCAAATGAAAATTCAGTGCATGACAACTAAAGCGTGCCTAACAATTCTATTTCTTTTTAAAAAGGCTGAATTTTCTATTTATCCCCTGGTGCTTCAATCTATGAAAATGTTATATTAATTATGATATATTCTGTTCCCTGTTGATACTGCCTGGAGTTACGCAGTTGTTGTGTTCATGCATGTTGAGACAATGCAATGCCTGCATGGATTGCAGATGTGAAGGGATCCCTGAGTTCTTGGGGGCCACACACAGCACCTTGTAAGATCAAGGTCTAAAGTGCAGAGCTCACAAGGACTTTGGTAGAACAGGGGACTTGGGAGGCTGAAAAGCTGTGCCTTACTGATGTAACAGCTGAATTAGATCTGCAGGTAGAACTCTTCTCATCCTCTTCTGCAACTTATTCTGTACAAGGAATTTTAAGTTATTACTCTTAAGAATTACCAGTAGTCTGAATACACACCAGCAACAATTTCTCTGCTGATGTCAATCAGTATAACTTCATTACTGTTGGGGGTTTTCAAAAATTAGCAGTTTCAGGCTTTAACTTTGCTATGATAGCCAGGTTCCTTTTCCAAATGATTACTGAATGCTAACAGCCCTCTGGATGTTACTGGTGTAGGTTGGCACAACTAGCTTTGTTCAATGTTGAGCTAAATACGTTCCTGAAACATCAAAATAATTAAAGTTTTGTAGCATTTTTCTGTAGACACTTGTAAATTGCTTTGTTCTCCTGAATTACAAAAGAAATTAGCTAAAAGTTTAATCATAGGACTGTAAAAGGCTGCAAATCTGAAAAGTAGGAGAAGCTTTATTGTTTTCTTTAAATAAGGTACTGTAATTGCCATTTGCACAGTTTAAAAACAAACAAAAAAAGCCCAAAGCCCTGTGCTCACCCTAAGGTTTAAATTAAGAGGACTGTTTTCATTCATTTTTATGTTTTTGAAATAATTCACTTTGCAGGCTAATTTTGCAGCATGGTGAAGACTGTCATAATTGCTGCCTAGGAAGGGACACCTTTGCCAGGGTCGTTTCTGTCACTTCTCCATATTTATTTCTTTGACCTTTACATCTGAGAATAAATGTCATGTTGTGGCTTAAGCACTATTATAAGCAGTAGCATGCCTGAGTGCAGCTGTAACTGAGGATCTACCTATTCTTCCGTTTGCAAAATTGGTGCAGGCTTCACGGCTAAACCCAGGTGCTCTGATCAAAATTAGGGGCAATTTGGGAAACTGAAATTCTGTGTGGTCTCATTTTCATAAACATTATTTTGATGGGGCCATTTTAGCCCACATGTGCTTCTGAAAACAGGAGCAGAGCAGTAAGACCCTGGGCCAGAACTGTTCACACAGGCAAGAAGTATCTATTTCCTTGAAAAAAAGAACAGTAGATACTGGAGTGAGACACTGGCTTTTTATGCTTGTGTTTGCTGGTTTGTTTTGTTTTGTTTTTAATGCTCATTCATGCTGGTTTTCTGCAAAAGGACTAAGAGCTGGGAATGTGTGAGATGAGGCTGCACGGTGATCATGGGTTCAGGGACATCAGCAGGGAAAATGGACAAGGGGAGCACGAGATTCTCTGCGGTAAATGAAAATAAGAGGTTATTTTTCTCACAAGACTGATTGAAGTGGCAAAGCTGTGGGGAGAGTAATGTGTGACAGGATTATTAAAGATTTTGTTATAATAGAAATAAGAAAGAACATTAATTAAAACTGCTAAACTATGACATTTTCTAATTTTTAGTTCTATGGTTTATAAGTGTAGTAATTTTCTTCTGTCATAAGTTACAGTGTAGAGATAGTCATTAAACATTTTTAATTTTTTTTCTTGCAGGAAATAATAACATTTTAAGGGAGGGGGGGTTGAAAAAAATTAGACTTTTATCTTACTTTGTTTCTGTTTATTTTTATTTTACTGTTTCTGCTAAACAGTACTCTGGGCAAAAAAGAAGTTTTCAAGCTTGTTTTAATGTAAAATAACTACAACTCTCAGTAAATGTGAAGACTGAAACAATTTCTTAATGGAAAACCCAGTATTGCTTTAAATATTAAAAGAAAAATATTAGTTGGCATTTTCAGAAAGATTTTCTTCCCATAAATTTGCAGGTTTTCAAACCATTAATTAGTTTTATGCAATCATTCTGATGTTGTTGGAGGAAAGAAAAATAGTAAAATACATGTTGGCAACTGCATCTAGAAACATTGAGTGATACAGAAAACAAAGATAAATAAAGATTCTGAAAAAGTGGAAGCTTGCTAAGAGCATATCTAGCCCAGTGTTCATAAAATTGAGATTATGTTGTTTATTTACAGCAGTTCTGTAAAGCTAATGTGAGTCATGAAATAATTAATAACGTATGAGAGAACTAGTTCCTGATCTTTGTGCCAAGCAGGCATTTAGGTATCAGCTGGAAAAGTCAGTAGCATTCTTTAAAGAAATACAGTGGAGCTATGTCAAAGGAGAAGAAAAAAACCCGAAATTTTCTGTTGTCAGTTGATGTGGATTATGCTCTTTTAATCCCAAACATTTCTCCAGGGTTTCTCTTAAACTCAGAAGCATTTGAGATGCATTGTGAGTGCTGGGGTAGCTCAGAAATACATTGCAGTGATATCCTTTTAGAAATGAGAGTAATTTTTGTCTAAATGATAAATACTGTTAACTGAGCTTTAAAGGAGTTTTTTCCAAGCAGCAGTACTACACAGTGTTCCTTACCAAGAACTGTCCATGAGCTTACAGTCAGACATGTCCTGGTTCTCTATGGCTCATGTGAGAAACCAGGAGTAACTCCAAACTCTGCAGGAGGGAAAGAAGTAGGATATAGGAGATGTTCCTTATGAGAAATTAGATGGTTTTGACCAAATCGTTGCAGTAAAGGAGACTGCTGCTAAAAAACCAAAAAAGTTCCATATTTTGTTTATTGTATCTTTAGAGGCATAAAACTTTCTAGATTGGCTAAATATTTACAACAAAATCAATCTTGAATCTTATGTATACCAAGGGTGTGCAAATTAATGAACAGTGAAATGATTTAAATGTGTTTAATTTAATTTGAACACAAATAAATGATCATGAAAGTGGTGGTTTCTGTTACTGGCAAAACGCAAGCATCAGTTTAGTGCAAGAAAAATAGGTAAAGTAGGAGCAAATTGAAATATGCTGATTTCAAATGCCAGAAATGAAACACTAATTTGACAAAGAATTTTTTGCTGAATCAAGAGATATGTGCTGTAGAAAATTAGGGTCATCCTGTAGTTAGAAGGGAAAGTTGTTTAAGGTCCAAAAGTATCTACTTTCATTTTAACATGCCTTTTTCTTCCTGTGCAAACTTAATAAAGTCACTAAACTTTTCCTGCAAAATCATTTTCTTCACATACAAACCAAGAGAAATAGCAGCCTTTGTCTAAAAAAAATTAATGAAGACTCATTAAATGATTTCATATCACCAAGTGAAGTGTGAAATAGAACATACCATCAACTAAAATGTATTCAGTTAGTATTGTCAAAATCAAAGTCTAAAAAATTACTCAGATCTGAAAAAAATCATCTCCAAGTAGATTTCAGATGATTGCATATTACACCAGCCAGTTGTTTTACGTTTTGTTTCCCTCCTCTTTCTGAAATAACTTCTTGCTATGTGTTTTAATATGTCACAATACATAGGCACTCTAATCCTTATATTGTTTTTGTTAAACCCTAAGTTAGTAAGACTTCATAATATTGTGGGAGGTCTGGGATTTTTTTTTTATTCTTTCTAAATTAAAAACATGATTTTTACTTTAAAGGTTATGGCTAATAAACATATGATTTCATATCTTTCAAGAGGGAGAATGTTTATTGAGAAAAATGCTAAAACTTTTTATGAGTAATCTCAGCTTCATGGTACTCAAATGCCATGAAGAGAGCCTTGGAGAAGGAGGTATTTCAAGCTTATGTTAGGTAGTTGATTTTGATTATTTTTCATAGAAGGATGATAAAAAAGAAAAGATAAAATGAAAAATACATCAGAAATTTCAGACTTGCTATCAATACACATCTAGGTCCATGAATAATCCATAGCTCAATGTTGGTTTTGGCTTATAGTTCACTTAAATGGAAGTTCTGCAGTATATTTGACCAAGGTTCTTATCTCTTACTCAATTCTGAGTTAAAGATTTGAAATTAAATTTGGTGATTGTAAGTTTATTACAGGCCTTAGTGGATTTCTATTTCAGCTGAGAGTATCAGATTATTATTCTTTTAATTTCTTGTTTATAATTTTAAATATGTAAACAGAGGTTGATGGAACTGTAAGAAGTGTTATGGATTCATTGTGTGTTCATTGCCCTGAGAAATGTTGCATGAAGTATCCAGTTATTATCACTTAAGCACAATTTATATTAACAAAAAGCATTCCTGTTTCATTTTGGTAATTTGTGTTGAAAAATAATGCTTTCTCTGTAGATAAAAACATCTTCAGCAGGGCTATGGCACAAAAAGCATTATAGCTAACTCAGTGACTTAGATGTCAAGGCCCTCAATTACACTTTTATACTCTAGTATAAAAGTAACAGCTAAGGAAAATATGAAGTGTCATTTCAGTAGTGCACCACATATATGTGAATTAAGCTCAAAACAAATCAATTTTCAGATAATATCTCATAGCTTTCCATTCAGCAAGCACTGAGATAATAGTGTTTTGATCAATGGAGTAAGAAAAGTGCCAGTCAATTCCACAAAGCAAGTTTGCCATTCATATTTTTCTGGTTTTATTTTTTCTTTTGATAAGAGAAGGTAAGAGTGCATGACTCAACTGAACACAAATACAGCTAAAACAGGTTGATGCAAACAAAAAACAAGAAAGCAAAACCAGGCTGAAAGATGCTTTAACAAATAAGAACAGAAGCAAGGCATATGTGTTATGTTACACCCATTAAAGTGTACACTTTTATTATTTACAGGTTTTATCAAAAGATGTTCTTTCTGGAAAAAGTGAGGAGCTGCACTGAGTCAGTTAACTTGGGAAATTTCATTTCATAGCTGGGGGTAAAGCTTCTGTAAAATGAATATGTAAATTCATCCAGAATTTTTTTTCCAGGCAAGGGAAAAAAAAATTTAAAAAATTAATAGTAAGTGAAGAATCTACAAGAAACAGCAAAGATATTTATCAGACAAGAAAGTAAGCTCTGTTCTAGTGGTTGAAAAGTAAGACTGAGAAAAACAAAGATTAATTAGACTTCCAGAGGACAAAAACAAAAACAAAAAATTGTTTGGCCACCTAAATAGAAATTGAATAAGAAGAGAGGTGATTAGGATTTGCTACACTTCAGACAAAAAAAACCCAGTAGGGATCATTTAGAACCTAGACATAGAGGAAAAATGACTAATGAGGAAGAGTGTAAATTTGGGGAGTTTTATTTTTAGGGGTTTTTGTTTGGTTGGTTGGGTTTTGTGAGTGGTTTTGGTTTTGTTTTTTAATAAAAAAACATATCTCATTGTGTCTGAGATATGGGCAGAACCAAGAACTTGACTTAGGATGTAGGGGAGCAGATTACCTCCATAACAGAATATCTGTAGAATTTAAATATTAAATTGAAAGTTTGGTAGAATGTTTAGTTCATTTATAACATCACAAGAAACACTAATAATAGCAAATATAGCTCATATTAGGAAAAAAACACCTTTCAGGAAACTATTTCTTTATTTGCTCACCTCTTTAGAAAGCAAAATGTAAAATAATTTTGAAGTGTTGACAAAGATAAGTCAGAGAGATAAATAGAAAATGAGACAAAATACAGCCAAATGGGTTTAAAAAGGTCAAGCTAATCTGATAGTTCTTCGATTGAAGTATTGATTTTATCAGTTGAGGAAGTGCACCACAGAATTAATCAGTCTGTAATTCATTGTGATATTTAAGACAGAGAGATGAGAAAGAATGAAGCTGCTATATAATAGATTGGAAGACCTCATCTGAAATTTTCTGTATTATTTTGCATGTCCAATAATGTTAAATTGGTAGAAGCACTTAGAAAACATATAAAGCTGCTCAGGAGAGCAAAGTTCTTGTCTTACTGGAATAGCTTTAGCTATGAGTCTATGTTTTAGTCCAGATTAGTAAAGCATGTCAGTATATGCTTCAGTGAAGTCATGAGTTATTAAATTTAATTATTAAAACATACATCTCTGTATAAAAAATACTCAAAGAAATAAACTGCCTTTTGTTTAAGCCTGGATAAATATAATTATAATGATATTTTAACACTATAAATATAGAATTTTAACATGCAAGCTTTGAGAAACGGTGAAAGATTTCTCAGCTCTTCTTAAAAAAAAGCTTTTACTCGGACCTAATTCACAGTTTTGTAATTGTTATGAGTTCATGCCAGCCAACAAAACAGTGCTGATGTTAATCCATGATATAAAGCCATTATTATTATCATCAGAGGTATAAGTATCTCTGTGGGCTGAGTGTTTATATGCTGATATGATATGTATAGAGAATTATGGTCAATTATTCTCAGTGTAGTCACTACTGTAATTTTGTGTGTGTCTAATGTAAGTGAGAAATAGAAGCAGCAATACACAGATGTATCTACTTTTTCATTTCAGCAGTTCCTATTAAAAAAAAAGGACCTCTTCAGATTAGGGTAATCAGTGGGGTATTCAGTGGGGAATGAAAGGATAAATGTCCCTTTTCTCTGAAGCTTTCATTTCAGAACATGTTGACTTTTTTATTTTGCTATCTATTAGATTTTTGGTAGTTCATTGCTCCACAAAGGATCTTCTTGTACAAAGTGCCATGCAAGCTGTTATTTAAAGGCTGTTGTTGATTTAAAAGCATTATAAGTAGAGTAAAAATATAACAAATCTAGAGAATGGAGTGAAAGGCTTGTTCCAGAATGAGGGAGTATTCATAAGCACAAACACCTTTTCTTTCCTATATCAACTGTTTCTAGTGAAGAAGGGTCTTCGCAGAAGAAGATAAAAATTTCTCAATCCAAAACTGAAGAGTAGGTTGTATAGCAGAGTTTGATACACACACACACACACACAAAAAACCCTAGTTACATCAAGAAGTGGGCTTGACTGAAGAATCTACTCACAGGAAATTTTACATTCTGTCTTATGAGAAAGTGGCAGCATTGCTTCTGAATTACAACTGTGCACATTAAACCATTCTGTTAAATTTCCATATCTTTGAATAGTAAGTTTTGGATGTATTGTGGCATCATAGAGTTTTACTAAGAAAACCAATCTAGAAAATCAGCAATGTCACACCTATTTAATCTCATTTTAACGTTTATATTAGTCTTTTTAGGTAATAAAAATTTTGTTCCAAGTCACACAACTAAGATGATGCAAACATCTAATGAGCGGATTTCCTTACAAAACTTCTCATCTATGTAAATGTTAATATGTGTGAAATTTATTTATTACCAGCTTTGAACTTGTCATGAATACCATGTTCACAGCCTGCCTTCTCAGTGTCATTAGCTTTACATATCAGACACTACTAGGACTTTTCTTTCTTTATATTTTGCTTACCACTACCATAATAATCCTTTCCCTCAAAACATCATTTTGTGATTCCAGATTTCAGTGAGCACTGCTTCCAACAATGCCAAAATATTTCTTTGGTCCCATCCCATTAAATATTGATGGGAACCCTAACGTTGCTTTGGTCTCACTTGTGGCCACCAAGGCTGCACCACTGTAGAGATGTGGTTTTGCTTTGATCTATTTCTGAGTGTATTCCAAACCATGCATTTGATCTATTCTGACATCTACCCTGGGAAAAAACATTCTCTTCAACATTTATACACACAGGCCAAATAAGCATTTTAAACACAGATGTCTAGGTACATAAAGTCGGAGTTCCCTTCCAGAGTCACTATCCTGTTTGTTCACCTCTTGAATTCATGATGCTGATTTCACTTTGCCTTTGTAAATTTTCATCTTTTCCTGCAGCTGGTATTTTAAAATCCTTGACAAAGGTAGTTTTTTCAAAAGTTAAAATCTTTTATCCACCAAATTACCAAGGTAACTTAATTCACTTTGAAGTATATATGAAGGAAACTGCATTACAATTGATTCTTCTTTAGGACATTTTTCTCTAAGGTGAGGCTGGACGCACAAAAGAAACCCTGCAGCAAAGGGGTCCCAGTGGTGCCTTCCTTGTAGTGATTTTTACGTTCAACATTTTGTATGGAACCTTTTGTATATATTATGTAAGTGATCTTCAACTGTTTCTAAGTTAATTCCAAAGGGAGCTGAAGGAAACCTATGGAAAAGGAACAGAGCTGGTGTTAAAAAACAGGCAAGGACTGAACTGCGTGCAGCACTACCAAATGCAGATGAGGGCAGGCAGAGTTATTTTGTGGCTAATTCCTCACATGAACAGCTCACCACTACTTCCCTGCCCAAATGAGGTGTGAAAAAATGGAAAAAATTGAAAAAATGGAAAAAGCATCACTAGCATTTTCACAGAAAAATGCTGTTTTCCATTGACTCTTGTTCAGTGGAAAGTGTAACTGCCCGCAGTAGAAATTAATGGAGTTTGTCTGCTCTCACACACACCCACTCAAACTCCATGGCTCATGCTTAACCCTTAACTTATTTTACATTTCTTCATAGCTCCCCAAATGTGATAAAGTTACAAAGCTATAAAACCCAAGGTAAACTCTCCCTTTAAGTCTGGCTTTGCTGAGATATGCTCTTTGCGGAGACATCCATTTTGGATGTCAGAAAGCACCCTATAGCTAAAGAGACGTTGACAAAATCTATTTGTCATATTCAAGTAAAAAGAAATGTCATCCTTTTACCGTGAGGTAGAAATGAACAGGGGGAAAAGCTGAGTTAAGTATCTGATTGTATGCGAATGAAAGCCTGAGACTGCAAATATTTCAGTTATGACTCTGAGACATTTTTTTCTTTCCTAGTGAAGACGTGAAAAACATATCAAGGTGTTTCTGTCCAACCAAATCCCTTTTGTGTTCATACAGAACTCATAACAAGACATTAACATTTATTACATCTTTCAAAGTCCACTGTATACAGCTGATCATAAGGATTACACTGCCAAAATTATAATTAATATAATCCTGATTTCTTCTGTGCATATCCTGATTTACTGCTGCCATTTTCTTTGAGTCAAATGAAAAGAGAATGCTTGAAATAATTTAAATAATCTAAAGTTATGCACAGCTGTTTTTTATTAAGTGTTTGCCAGCCTGAATAATGACATGCTTTCTTTGGCATGTCATAATAAGGCTGTGGTAAAACATATACATTATGATTACATGAGTTAGTAACCAAGGAAACTGAATTGGTATTGTACCAGTGTCATCCAGAACATATATAATTAAGAGCTTGTCAGGTTTTCTGAGAAAGATCTCCACTGTCTCAGGACTTAACAACAACCTTGTGAAATTCTGATATACAGACTGAAATGTATGAGGTGAGAGAGCAGGAGCTGCATCAACTGTAGAACACTTGTCTTTGTCTCTACAGGTGTTCATCAGCAGATTGTATACACAGTTTTTATATTTTTCAATGGCATTTTTGATGTCTTCTCAGTTGCTCACTGAAAGCAAATGCCTCAAAAAGAAAGCCTTCCATTAAAATTGAAGCTAAAAATTTCACTGAAATCAGAAGCTGTTGAAAATACCGGGTGACTTCCTGCTGGATAAGGTTATAGGATTAGAATTATTTTATACGTTCTCTACATTAAGACTTTAATTCATTTCACCTAACCTTAGGTGAAAAGCCACTCAAGTGTTACAGGTACCCTACTTGAATCTCAGTCCTATGGGCACTTTTTGTCAAGACAGAAAGCAAAAGTATCTCGTGTAAGGTTAAATTGGATGTCTCTTCAAAGACCCCCAGAGAAAAATCATATCCACCTGAATACCTGAGCCTAAATTAGACAGGGAGTGCCTTTTTCTACTTCATTTTACACTTCTTTAAAGCTAATGCATTTTTTGTTTTGAAAGCCCCTTTAACTCCCCATTGCAGTTTAATCCAGCTAGTGGCCATCTTCCTCTTTAAGATAATTTTAAGAAAACACCTGCTTAGATTTTCCTAACAGCCCTTGTTATCCAGCCAATTTTGCCAAGGGCTATACTTGAAAGTCACCCACAGATATCCCCTTGTTAAGGTCCTATATGAACTGGGGACAGGTATGAAACAGTGAATGCTTCTATTTCTACCCATGGAGTTCTCAAATTTTATTGTCTTAGTTTTATGAACTCTTGCGATCTGATTTTTTTCTTTCTTTTTTTTTTTGTTTTTTTTGGTCATGCACTGGGGCTGCATCCTGACAGTCCAGTTAAAACAGTGACTTAACACTTCCCTCAAAGCAAGCAGTTGAAGATTGACAGCTTCATAGTATTTCTTATTATTTTAAAAGAGCACATATTGCAACTCAGAATTACTTTGCTGTGAGCCACAAATAAAACTTTGATGAAATATGTTCATAATAAGAAATCTGAGAATATCACTTTTCTCTGACTGGAGAGCATGGTGATTTCCCACTACTCTGTGTCACTCATTAAGTTTGGGTAGTATGTAAAACTCCTCTTGCACTAAGGAGAAAATTATCTGACATTGCATCTATTTTTAAAACGTATGGGTGCAGAAGAAGACTTCAGAGCACAGAAGAAGAAAACACAGCTTTGTCTCAAGGTGCCCATGTGTTTAAACAACTGCAAACTCTGCTTTTTTTTCCTAATATTTTCAATGATCAAAGATGGCATCCTCATATGAAATTAATCATGCAATTACTGAACACACAAAATGCCCAAAGTCATTGGGTCATAGCTCCTAAACTGATGTGTGTGGAATAACCCCTTCTCTTGCATGAGTGTGAGGCAGGATGCCCAGGCTTTGCTGCCAGTAAGTTTAAATGATTTCTCCAAAAAATTCCTAAAGAGGTAGAGGCATGGCATAAATATAAGGTTTGTAATTTGGAATATCAAAAATAAATACAATGATCCAATAGCTTCTATTTTGTCACATATGGAAATCATTCATACTTTTCACAGGTAGGAAATTCCACAGCTTTGAGACTTTTTGTCAACTTGCACTTAAATACAGTATTTTTTTTTAAAGAACTCATTTGGTTTTGAGGTATTTAGACAATTGGATCTGTTATGAACTTTCTACTCTTTGTTAACTGGCCATGATGGGAGTTGCACATCTGAAATCAAACCCTACAGAGCAGAATCAAGGTCACTTTTGTCATGCAGTGGAGACCAACACAAAAAAGAAAGGTGATTGTTATTTCCACACACTGTATTATAAAGATCCAGGCACTTTAATATTTTTCTGCCTTCGTGCTTCACCGTTGAATGAAAATAGTATGGCACAGCACAAAAATCGTATCATAAAATCATTCTGAAACCTCCTCCAAGCTGTTGTCATGGCAAAGGAATCTAATGAGAATGCTTTTAATTCAACAATGTTTCAGTGGGCCTTCAAAATGTGAGTTAGAGCCAGACAGAAAATGTTCATGAGTGAATTACAACCTGGTGTTGTCTCTGTGTATTGTAGATACTGTTTTTCATTGTACTGGGAATATTGGAGGGTGAGATCCTCCTGTTTTATACATTGTCAGAGGTAATTGCTGGACAACTTGCAGTGTAATAATGGTGAGGAAAGAATCACTCCGTTGATACCCCCCAGTCCTTATATAGTGTGTGGAAAATGCCATCACACTGGGAGGCTTATTCTTTACATCTCTGAACCTGAAAGATGTAAAATTATCCTTTTTTGGACTCTTTCATGGTACAACTGGAGAAATTTCAAATTACTTCTGCTTATGATTTCAATTTAGGAATAATTTCAAAATAATCTCCTTGGAAAAAAAGTTAAGAGCATTAATTTTCTCTGTAATTTTCACTCTTTCTAAGGAAGAAAATAAAGAGATGATTGGTCATTCTTCTGTTCAGTGTGGTGGCTGGCATCTCTGTGCCAGCAAACACAATTAGGGAACAGATTTATTATATGAGCATTTCAGAATCAGTAATAACACTAATTCGTTTTCTCTTTTCCTGGAGAGAAACCCAAGTAACCCGTCTTTGTGTCTGTGCAAAAAAGTGGTTTAAGATCCAACTGCTGGAAATAGAAATCTGAAATATTCAGATTGGAAATAAAATGCTGCTTCCTAACAATGAGGGCAATATGCCACTGTAAATTTCTTAGAATAACTGATCAGAGAAAATGAGAAATTCATCTTTACTTACAATCAATAGTAACAGAATCAGAGAATGGCTGAGGTTGGAAGTGACTTCATGGAGGTCATCTCCTCCAAACCCCCTGCTCAGGCAAGGCTGTCTGGATCCTGGACTCTGTCCAGGCTCCACCACCTGGAGTTCTTCAGGTCCTCTCCTGGACGGGTGTGCCCCAGCATTGGTGTGTGGAGCTGTTCTTCTGCACTTCTGGTTGAATTAGCCACCTACAGAAACTGGAAAGGTTTTTTTTAATTTCTTTAAGTACAAGATAGTATTTAATTTCATGATTTGAAAGAATAATTCTTTTTTTCTGCAAATTAAATTATTTGCTGAGGGTGCACTGTATAGGTTTGTCAATACAAGATTAGTCGTTCTGGCCTAACAAATGCCAAAAATGTCAGATGCCCAACATGGATCAGCAAGAGTGGTTTGAGTTTTAGAAATATAACTGCATTTTAGTACTATTCTGATTTATTTTCCATTCATGTTCAAATAATA
Organism: Leptocoma aspasia; assembly: GCA_013399835.1. Taxonomy (NCBI): domain Eukaryota; kingdom Metazoa; phylum Chordata; class Aves; order Passeriformes; family Nectariniidae; genus Leptocoma; species Leptocoma aspasia. Next base: position 306,007 of record VXAX01003036.1, on the reverse strand, counting down.
GATCAAGTAGATATTACCAATTAACCAAATCTCTAAATTAGTTTATCATTTCATGTCATGAAGTTCAAGGCAGAACAATAATGGCCAGATGGTTAGGTATTGCCATGTTTTAAATAGTTGTTAAGCATTAATTGGCTAATCACTATAAACAAAGTGTTTATAGAAAAATGTATATTAAAAAAATAAAGTAGGTTTCAATTTTTATTATAATAATTATATCTTACAAAATAAGTAAATATTCCTGTTACAGTTGACTCATAGTTTTGTTTTCTTTTTTATTTCAATTTTAATTAAAATTTCTCCATCAGATGTAAATTAAAGATATGCTACCCTGTCTTTTCTTCCAGGAGACTGGAAGAGTTGAAAGCAATACATAGAAGCTCTTATTCTTAAAGCAGAAATTTATGTTTTACACCTAGTTTAGAAGTAGTGTGAATCTTTGTCTCCTGATTTGAAGTATGTAGGAACATCTAATCACCCTGAAACTGAAGGATGTCAGGTTTAGCTATTTTAATAAAAACAGAAATGATGAGAAGCATTCTAGATCTTAATTACTGATGATCCCATTACTGACCTGGACAGTAATTGCAAGAAGAATAGTATCCTGCTTTCTAATCCAAACCCTAGTTGAAATGCAACAGTGCCTGGCAGAGGGAACTGGCAATTTTTTGAGTGAGGAACTATGGCTCTTCCAGGTCAGTGAAAGATGTCCACTAAACATGTATAAAGATAATCCTGTCACCAGGAAAGTGAAAAATAAATATGAACTGAATGGGCAGCAGGACAGTTTGAAATTGAATGCGTGTAAGAGCAGTGAAAACAGTGAGAGGATAGGAATGTGATGAAGAAAAAAGGTCAAACTTGTAAAATTCAGTTATTCTACTTGAGAGAGAAAGCAACTTAGAAGTGTGGTAAGGGCATTATCTGAGATAACTGCATGTCAAACAGTTCTCCCAGTCCTTGTGATACAATACTACATCTTTTCTTGACTTTCCATTGGCATGTAACCTGGCCTTGGACCAAAGAAGGTGGGTTAAATGGATGCCCTGGGAGACCATGATGAAATGAGCAATCCTGCAATGGGTTTAGTGATCAATCTGTGTGTGTGATGAGACCTTTGATTACAAAGTGAGCTGCAGAAACACATTAAATTGTAAAAAAGCAGAACTGAGGTAACTGAGTCTTTCTGTTGTAAAGAAATAAAATTTCTTGGTGTGGTGTATCTGTGCTTATGTGTATAACAATCCCAAAGCAGAAGAATATGTGTACCAAGTACCCCAGTTGCACAATAATAGGAGCAAGGACAGAGTGGTGCAGGATAGCAAAGAGATTATTGAGTTTGTAAAAAAACAGTTCTATCATGCCTTAACTGACTTAGAACACCTGATTTCTACAATACATCAGAAGAAAACTTAGTATTGACTTAATAAAAATGCAGGGCTTGAAAAATAATTGAGTGTGAGGAATAGTATCCATAAAATAATTAGCTTCTCTTTATGATGAATCACAGGTTAAAATTTCCTATCTGTCCTGTCACCTCATTTTTAAAAATAGGGATGTCAAGGAAATGGGGGAAGAGTTAAAAGTTATACTAGAAATAAGAACTCAATGTTTAGTTAATTATAGTCATAGAAATGTCACAAGTGAGCAAACTTTTAAATGGTCACAAAGGTGAGCACAGGAACATACCCATGTGGAAAGGACAACATTGTTTTGAATGGGGACATTATTTGATTTCTCTTAAGAGAACTTAATAAACTCTAAATAAACTCATCTACACTGAGTCATTTATAATTTTAAATTGCTTCATTAGGAAAATGAACAAAATATTTGACGGTTTCGATATGTTAAAATATCTTGTTGTCTGACAGGTCTGATATCATTTTTTGTTCTTGCATTTCTGCAAAGTTATAGCTACTTGGACAGAATGTGTGGTGAAGTCTTTTATTTATAATTTCCCATATTTCCGGTAGTGGGGCATGGCAATTAATAATATTTTTAAGGCTTACTGGACCTTTTTGTCCTTCTCAGGTCACAAGTATTACCAAGATGTAACTAATGATGATTTACTAATTAGTAAAGTGACCCTTCCCCTTAATCAAAAGTAGCATGAAGCTTCATTTAAGGGACATGGGGTCACAGAAGCAGTGATATTATCAGGTGAGATGCTAATCAGGAGCAGTGGGTATGGGCATTCCATGGTGTTCTGGGTAGGGATCCCTTCCAAAATTACCCAGACCCACTCTTTGGTCTGCTGGTAGTGGTAGTTTGAATGGGGGCTGCAGTATCTCTGTCTTCCCCAGATGTACTCATGCAATTTTAGATGCTTTTTTCCTCACAGAAACACACGGTTCCCCTCAGAGAGAACTTTGCCTTTTTTCTTTTCTTGTGTGCCTATGACATTTCTAGGGAGCTTTTAACAGCTTGAATTCTGCTTTCAGCTATCTCTGAGAAAGCCCTATTCAAAGGGGCAATTGCATGTGTGGCAACTGTCTTCTCTCAGTAATTCCTAAATAGCCCACCAACAAAAACTAAAAGCCATGCATGGGAACAGCATTTACCCCAATATTATTTGTGTGAAAATTGTGTTAAAAGCTACTGTTTTCTAGGAATATCTGGAGTACAGAATTGTAGAATGTAACGCTTTTTATATATTCCCATTTAAAATGTCTCTTAAGGTAAAGTGTTTTAATTGTGAAAGTGCTCTGTTGATTACCCTGGTCAGACTTTGCTGGGGAAATGTGAGATAAATGTATCTTCACAGTTAAAGGGAATAGCAGTGCCTTCTAGATGAAGTATCACAGAATACTGATGCCACCAGACAGTTTGTAGGTCTCTTGCTTTTTGTACCAAATAGTAAAAGAAGTCATGCAGGCTGGTGCCTACCATCCTCATGATAAGACACACTGCTATCATAATTACTGTGCATAAAGTAGTGCATAAAAAAACAAACAGTAAAGAGAATTATAACTTATGAGCAATAGGAAATAAAAACAGGTTTGTACCAAAAATATTTTAATTAAAGCTAATGGAATAACTACAGAATTTTTTGGAAAGAAAAATTAATGAAAAATCCTAATTCCTAAGATAAAGCCTTCAATAATGTCACTTTTATTTGGTTTTAAACTGAACATGTTTTTAATAGGCTCCACTAGAAGATTAAATGAAATATTCCATTAAAAATGTTATTTTAATAAATGTTTATTTTGGGGTTAGATTGCAATCTGTTAAAAAGAGCAACTCTTCCAAAACTGTCAGAGTAGATCATGCAGGAATGTGAAAGATGCAGAATATTTACTTAAGAGGAAATGGCCTAAGGAATTATTGCTAATTTTAAGTAAGTTTTTTGCATACCCAATTGGTCTGCTATATCTGGACATCCTTAGAACTACTCGTTTCCTGCAGAACACATTGCCTTGTGGCTGCAGCAGTACCTTCTGGTAACTCATTCACAAAGATTGCTTGTCATTTGATCTTTATTAATTCACGAGTGGAAGGAACAATTTATTTACAGTGTGGTTAAGAAAAAGTATTTAGTGAAAAACTAATTATGTGTGATACTGTGTCTTCACTGAATTTATTGCATTCATAACTTTTTTGCTCTTTGCTGCTTGTGTATCAAATGAAATATCCTGACAATTTCTCAGTAATATCTACATGTTTTTCTTTTCCTGTAGAAAGTAGTTGGCAGTTTGAGAGGCCAGCTGAGAATATTGAACCCCAGAAATTTTTCTTCAAAGTGACCTGCGTAGCCCAAGCTGCACTCAAAGGCAGTTTGCTAACTGACCCGTGAAGTTTATGAAGGACATGAACTTGCTTAACATGCCCTGTAATAACCACTAATGGTCTATTCAGGGTGACTAAGGCGTTCTCCTCTTGTCCATCTCTTCTCTTGCATTGCTGACCCTTTTTAGAAAATTACTAAGACCTAAAGATCAGTTTAGTATTCAAATAAAAAAGAAGTAAAAAAAAGCCAATTCTTACCAAAAAAACCCCCACAAACCCAGCCAAAAAACCGCAACAGCTTCTCCCCCCCCTCACCAAAACAACCCTAAACTTCTCTTCCCCTTTGCTAAAGCTGTATTTTAGTCAGGGTAATGATACAAAAGCACAACAGTCCAATCTGAGCTGTTCTGTTGTGGTTTTTTTCTGTATATGTGCATAGTCTGTGCAGTAAAAATCCATAATCCAAAGAGCAACAAAACCACAGGTGCAGGGAGATTATGAGAAGTCACTGGGTAATTACCCAAAGCATTGGTTCTTGGGTTTTCCTGTTGTCTTCATTCAATGGCTATAATTAGACTACGTATTTTACAAAAAGCTTTTTAATGACCTTCCCATTCCAGTTTACCTGGCAGGTACTCAGTTTATCCCAATAGATTTCTTATTGCCTTTGAAGCTGAAGGGAAGGGACTTGCCAAAACTACTCCCATTGCCTGACCAGGGAACCATTTTAACTCAATGAAGATACATTATTTAGAGATCAATTTTCTTAAAAGAGCTTAAAATTCAGCAACTACAGATGATTCCTCCTGCTGGTGAGGAGCCCTGCCTGGAAGCCAGGAAATTGCTAGACATCTTATAGTTCCTCATAGGTCAATTGTAAGGGGTTTATTGCCATGGCAATCACCAATTCTTTTTTCCTGAGTGAGATGCTGTTTTCTTATAGGCTGGTACCAGCAGACAGTGAAGGTCACTTCAGAGAACCAAGTGGGAAATAAAGTGCACAGTTCTTTCTTTGGATATAATGCCTTTGATATAATCTCTTTAGTCATTATATCCCTCTTCTTTTCCCTCTTTCTCCAAGCTTAGGTGGGAGAATGTCGCTTCTTTCAAAGAAATGGTTCTAACTCAGTGTTCAGAACTCGAACTGGATTATTTTTATTTGTAAAGAATGTCTGATTGATAAGAGATATCAGTGCACAATGGGAGGCCTTTAGATCCGAAGAAGGCCAATCAACACAAGATTTTTTAGGGTTGAAAGTGTTGATTCCATGGATACGTTTCTTACGCAGTAAGTTCTCTGTGTCCGTGACAATGCAGCCTTTTGGTTTCCTGTGTTTATAGGGATCTGCCTGAAAGATTTTGAAAAGGTCTGCATCCACTTGACTGAATAGCTGGACCTGCAAATTCTAGTCTTCCACAGGAGGTTTTACTTTGGGTAAAACAGCTGCAGATTTTGGCAAACTCAGGCATGAGTCTACTCTAAATGAATCAATATAAGCAGAGACGTCAGCTTCATCAAAGCTGATACACCAGCATTCCACCTCAGAAAAATTAAAATCCTGTAATTACAAAAAAATCATTAAAAATGCCCTTCCATGGAAGGATTTTGGTCACAGCTGTCCTGAGTCCTGCAGCACAGTTGTCATGGGCACTTATTTGTGATCAAACAACTCAGCACCATGAGCAAGAGTTTGGCTGTTGATGATGAGAAAGTGCCTTTGCGGATAGAGCAGCGTTTTCATCAGCCTCTGTGCTCTCAAGAAAACTAGCCACAGCAGGATAGCTCTGCAGGGGAGGGTATTTTCATTTGAAGAAACAGCAGTTTCCGTAATGAACATTTTTTATCCTGATGCAAAGCTAAGTGACATTGTTAGTGACCTGATAACATTGAAATATAACTTGCTTTTTAAATCACAAGTAAATTTAGAACCGATACAAAGAGAAGGTGCGTCTATTGTTAGGAATTTTTGTTTTCCTATCTGTTGCATTGATAGCATATTTCTTAAAAATATGCTAATGTATATAGTGCTTGCACAGTGCAGTGAAGGGTGTGTGTCTTTAATGACTCCTTAACTTTAGATATACTTTACAGTTTCAAAGAGTTGAAGTGTCTGGAAGCAAGTAGTTTAAAGAAACAACTCTCTTCCCACTTCCTCTCATCCAGCTCTTTCCCCACTGCTATCCTATCTAACACATGCTGTGCACCCCAGAATAATTTCAGTTGGCATGACATGCAAAACTCATTAAAAATGAATAAGGCAGTGTCCACATATCTTCTTTTAACTTAAAGTATTTGTTAGATACTTTCCCTAAGGATGACCGGATCCATCTTAAGGTAAAATGTTTCTGCTGTGAGAGTGCTCCCTTGGTATTAAGGAATGGTAATAAAAAATAATGAAATCAGTTAGGACATTAATACAAACAATGTTTGTTAAAGCTGGGGACTAACTCTTCATACCAGCAGAGTGAGAGTCTGTGAGAAGAGCACTTTGGATAATACCTTTTGTCTGCTCCAACCTGGCTGCACACAAACACAGAGATACACTCTCACACTCCTTCCAGCATCCTGGCCAGCACTGCTAGGAAGGTAAAGAATATTCCCTTTAGAAAATAGAAATAGGATTATGGGTAGCACTCAGATTTTGTCTAGACCAGTGAACCAGTGTCCATTTTGGCGTTCCTAAATGCAGGTGGGAACTTAGTCTTGTCAGAATACCACACTAGGGCAAGGCCTAGGCAGGCAGACATTCCTCCCCTAACTTATTTTTGGTGTGAAGGATGCCCAAGAGCATAACCTAGAAGGGATGGGCAAGACACCAGGGCTGACCATGGTGTGCATCTGTATTTTAGCCTGTGTGTAGGCAGTCTGTGGTAGCCAGGGTGTCCTTTCCTCCATGGGATATGTTGGATGGCAAGCCTGCCTCCAGTGTAGCCTTCCTTCTGAGAGGGCTTCTTTCATCTTTTTCGTTCTAAGTAATGAGGGATTAAAAGTCTTTGAGACAAAAGTAAGGTCAGCTGAAAGAGCCTTTTTATGACTGTACTTCCCAGTTGTACAAAACCTTAAATAAAGCATCAGACTTGGCATAAGAGCTCAGTGCCACGAAAGTTAATATCTGAGAAATGTATTCGTGTTTCCTGAGGAGTTAAGGGTGCAGTTGTAATTTCTTTCCTTTTAGATCTAGGTCAAAAATGTCAGTACCTATCAAAGAGGTGAAGCCTGTAAAGGAAAAAAGGAAAAAAAAAAAAAAAGAAAAAAAAAAATCACTACAGAGTGTGTGAATACTTCCAGGGACACCATCACTGCCAGTCTCAAACAGGAGAGAGGTTCTGTCATACACCAGAAAGGATATGAGCATATGTCATGGAAAAGTGTTTTTGTAAATGAAAACCAGTAGAAGGAAAATGCAAAGGCAAATTTCACTATCCAACCAGAGTCTGAATATAATTTAATGTTTCATTCTTTTTTATTTCCTGAGAGGAAACAGTTCAAGTTCTTCATTCCAGACAATGGAATAAAAACAGCTTTTAGCCTAAGGTAATTACTCATTATCATAATCTCCACAAGAACTTCCTCAGATGGACATGAGTATACCTGGGGATCTTTAATCAAATTGAATGGATATTTTCCTTTTGCTAATTAAAGCTAGGAAGTTTGGTGTGAAATAAATTAGCAAAATCTGGTTGTTCTATGAAATGTTAATCCAGTACTAGCCCATCTTGGTCTAATTGAAACCCAGTATGTCATACATCATAATGATTCTCTAGAAATGCACAGAGAAAAAGAATAGCATTTTGAGGACTATAAAGTGTAAGATTTCATTTAGGAGGTGGAAACTCATGCTGATACTGCAGAAGGCCATATATCACCACCTGTTTTGAATTAATGTCAAAAATATTCATGTTTCATAAAACACTACCAAAAAAACCCATGAAATTATATTTACTCATTGTGATTATTTACAACATAGGTTCCCAGCAGTGAGAGATTTCAGTGCAGTTGTAGTTCCTTCTCCCAAAGCCACTGGCCTCAAAAACAATGCATGTACTGGATGCCAAATGTTTTAGGACTGTCTCCACTGCAGGTCAGGCAGCAAATTCAGTGAAGGTGGGTGTCTAGTTCAGCCATTCAATTTCATATTTTTTTTCAAATTTTCTACTATTTAAATGTTTAGACTAACATATCTGAATCCATGCATATGGAAACTCAGCTTAGATGTGCCTCTACTTTTTCTCTGGTGCATTTTTTTGCCATTTATCACATACAGCACACTTAGCTTTAGACAATAGTTTCATTTCAGAAGCTTAAGCATCAAGATTAACTAGGCATAAGGCATTTTTTTAATGTTAAAATTATTGCCTCCACAGAGGATTGTATGAATTTAAATCCACCTGAAAATATAGGTATATCTAAGTAAAATCAATTCAGCAGATAAGGTTAACATTGGGTTGTTTGATTCATGCTGTACTAATGTTAAGGTGAACCAAACCCTGACAAAATACATCAATCCTTAAAAAAAAACTAGTTAAGGTCTTAATGTGGCAGGAGCAGCTCAATGGAGATTGAGTTGAAATCTGTGAGTTGTCCTATTGATACTAGTGAAACCATATACAAGTACATGGAGAATATTCTGTAAAACAATATATGATCGTGTGTAAGGTATAAAACCACCATGCTATCAACAAGGATTGCATTTAAGATCTTAAAAATGCAAAATCCTACAAAATGTCTTCATTAATTATTCTTAAGTTATGAGTTCTCACATGTGATTTAACTAAGGAGAGATTATCTCAGTTGCAGGTATGAGCATAATTTGTTATTTTGGCAGTATTTGAACATGCAGCACTAATGGATTTGGAAATCTGCTGCAGCATTTTTATTTTAAAAGCACACCCAGTCTGAGGAGAAATCTTTATTTTCAACTCTAGCAATTTATCCTTTCTTCATTAAGGCCACAGGAATGACACAGCCTCATTGATGCTCTGCACCTGTTCCTTTGCTGGTGTGTAATTCCTGTGCAGTTCCTTCTCACGTCTGCTCCTCGCATAGATACTTGACATTCAAACTGTGTGAATGTCCTCCTATGGAGGATTTGGGCATGGAAATACATAAAGCTCTAAAATTAGGCCATGATGTTCAAACTCCCAAAGACAAGGCAGTAGATTTTAACTAGTATATGACATAGAAATTGAGCCTAGTTTCAATTTCATTGTCTAATTTCAGTGCTGAATGAAAAAATAGCAGCAGAATGAGATTAGAAAGAACCTTATGACTGCCTGGTATTTTACAGTTTTCCAGAAGTTAATATTCAAAGCAGGATATTTCTTTTGTCACTGTTTAATAAGTGGATTTTTCCTGCTAATGTGGCAGTTGTTCTCATACACCTTTGAAAATTATAAGCATGCTCATGTATTTCTATGCTGTCAACATTCAGGTACCAGATGAAGTTCCAACAAGTTTAGTAAATCATCCACCATCATAAAGCACAATGAACTGTGATTGAGGAAGTGATGAATGCTGCAAAGCTTGTGAGTGTCATCTGGCTCACTCTTTATTTTGAGTTGCAGTTAAACAATTGTCACAATATGTTCTGAAAGTGGTGAATTACTGCTAAAGATCAAAGAGATGAGTAACAGCAGAAAATCTGAAACCTTAAACTGTAAAAGCAAAATACCATGGCCAAGAAATTACTCTTCTTATTATAAGGCATCTAGACTAGGCCTGATTAAACTTGCAGATTTCTTTGAGGAAATCAGATTTTAAATTTTCCTTTACCTCAATGAATTCTGGTGAAATGACCAAAACCAACATAACTTTCTACATGTTTGACTAAGCAATTATCTGTGCATAGACAATCTATATATTACTGACATTAAAGATACTGTTTCCATTGCAAATCCTGACACTTTCCTGAGGCTTTCAGATTATGGAACTTCCTTAAGCTTCTATTGTGAAGTACATTCCCTGGACAATATTTTTTGTATTGAGCTGTGAACAGTTACTGAATTGAACAATACATTCCTTCTAAGATCAGGGAAATCTATCACTGTTTATATGTGGTTTGGTCTTCTAGTTCAATATGTCACCAAGAGATGACTTCAGTTTTTCAGCATACGAACTTTGGTTCAGTAAACAGACTGAGTAAAAGTAAATTGAAAGTTTATTTTGCAAATTCTTAACGAGCAGCTTCTGACACTCATCCAGTAGAGGGAACTCTAATACAGTACATGGCAGGTGACCTGGGACTGCAGGAGAGTAGGATCACAAATGCAAGGCAAGTGTAAAATGTATTTATGCTATATATCATGTGTAAAGGAAAGTATCTACCTCATGTGTGCCATCAAGTTTTTAGTGAGCTTATTCCAGTTTATTTATTTCCTTTCCTTCTTTTCATTATATTCTGCGGTAACAGTTCATATGTGTCTGCCAGATTTAAGGGATGAATTGCCAATGGCAGTGTCACAGTTCTAATAGTTCATAAATATTACAGATCATGTACCATTGAACATTTAGTTGAAATTTGGACAGAAGAAAAAAAATAGTTTTTTGGTTAGTTTTTTAAGATGCCACAATTATGTGTCAAAGTGGCAGACAGTAGTCTCTCTTGGAATGACTGGCACACATCCTTTGGAGGAGAGCGGAGCAGTTTACAACGCTAAGGCACAGTAGCCACCAAAAAACCCCAGTGTTGTACTAAGCTGCCTTTCTATAGAAAGTCCCAAAAAGGAATTCACTCACTTTCTTTTTTCTCCTTTTTTTTGACCTTTATCACCTGAATATGCTTTCAGCTGGTGTATCACTGTTCCATTGTTTTTAAGGCTTGGTGTCTTCACTCAATCATTCTGTCATTTACTGTTTTCTTCTTGTTGTTGTTGTCCTTAGAGACAAAATGTCACCACCTTGGTTGATCACTAAACAGGCTTCTTAGGGAAAATTGTTTCTTGTTTCTTCCAAACTGCTAGAAGACAGAAATAGATGTAACATTTCTCTGTTGCAATTTGAACTTAAGATCCTTGCCAGGTCTGTCTTCTCCAAAGAGCCTTAGTTCTTCTACACTACATTGAGACATTTTGTTATTTCTACACATTGAGGTATTCTGTGGTCTTCTATAAAAGATAAAGAAAAGTTTAAAAAATGCAAAACCTTCTGACATCATGGAACATTTTTCAAAGCTTTTTCAAAATATGCTCACCTACGGTAGGGTATTCAATATTAAGATCTCACCTGAATTACATGGTTTTAACAAGTATTTTTCCTTATAGAAAGGAAAAATATCCTGGCACATATGATGTGTTGGCATTTCCAGTGGCAGCATTTCAGATCCTGTGCACAGCTGTGAAACAGAGCAAAAGTCTAACCCAGCATCTGCTGTGGACTTGACAAGTGCCTCGGCTGTGGCTGCTCAAGCACAGAACAGTGGCCTCTGCTCTGCTTGCATGCATTTCCAGAATTAAAGTTGCAGAAGGACAGGCTTATTAGCTAACTAATCTGCCTTTTCCATGAAGTGCCCTCACTGCTGTCGTTTTCAGATGAAACTCAACTTAACTTTTCACTATATTTAAGTAGTAGCTTTTTTTGAGAGGGAATCATTATGGGTCATCTAGAAATGATTGTTAATAAAGGAAGTTTCAGGAAGTTGAATTTATTTCAGTTACACATCTATAAAAAGAGATTAGCTCAGTTGGTTAGAGCATCATGTCAATAATGCCAAGTTTGTGGGTTCTGTCTCTGGGAGATTCACTTAAGAGTTGGACCCAATTACCTTTGTAGGTCCCTTCCAACTCAGAATATTCTGTGATTCTGTGAAAAGCCTGGTCTTTAATACTGTTAAAGTCAATACAAAGCTGTTTTTTAGCTTCTGCAGAACCAAGAGGCAAAAAATTGCAGGAATGCTTACAATTTTTACCAGTAATATTTTGTAGTTGCAGGGGTGTATAAATTTTCAAGAAAAGTGGAAACAAATGAAATATAGATATGATATCTAGTATTTCTCATTACTCAAATCTTTTGCTGCATCCCTAGGAATAAGTCTAAAATGCTAATTCTAAGATGTATCACAAAACCTAGGAAAAAATGAAGGCATGCATTCCAGAGATCAATTCAGAATGTCCTGTGGATGCCAAAAATAAGGAAGAATTCACTTCATGTTTACCTTTTAATTCATGGTCACTTTTGAATATGTATTGATATCCAGATACAGAAAAAGATATGTCTGAAGCTCCAGGCTGTGTGCCTGCATAAATTCCCTGTTTAGTATTTTGTATTAGCTTCCTGTAGAGTAACCTCCTATGCAATGTATCCTGCATTAAATATGCTAAATGCATCAAATCTTCCTTGAAATGTATGTAAACACAAAGGGGAGAAATAGGTGCCTCAATTTGTCAGAATTCTGCAGTGGTGTCAGGCTCAATAACATCACTTAGGCTCCCTGAATGATTACACTAATGCCAGATATTTCGTTATATAAATTATGTGTCTAAATGAGGCATAAAGTGGACAGTCAGAACGTGCCTCTTATTCAGGAAATTTGTGCCATATGTCACTCTCAAGGCTGGGTTTTCTATTCTCTGGTCATTCAGGATGGCAGAGCAGGATAGCTTGCTTTGTTTAGGAAAGCAGTTTCAAAAATAGAAAACAGTAAATGCATATTTATCCACCTAAACAATCTGAAAGCATGAGTCCTGACAGATAGCTCTAGCTGCTAAGTACAAATGCTAGATGATAATACTTGTAGAACCCTGACACACCATGTCTTGTGTGTGTGTTTACTTTTGGGTTTGGTTCAGGATAGTATTTACTGGTTTTTTGGCCCTCTGTTTTCTGATCTATGTCTAGAGGCAATTAACAAGTGCCAAACATCTCCATAGGATTTTTTGATCAAATAAGCAGGTTTGTTCTGCAGGAAAAGGACTACCTTGAATTCAGTTCCTTCTCCAAGATACTATGCACTGTAAATGCTGATTGGTATTGACAGAGGTAAAAGATATGAAGACTTACATTCATTACATGTTTAAAAATGGATTATTCTTTGTAAGAGTATTTCTATAATGATGCAAGATTCCTTGTGTGGCTCTTGTGTTTTCAGAACATTTCCCTTTTCTTGGCATTTACACCAATTGCATAGAAAGGGTTTTTTTGCTTGTTTGTTTTGTTGGGATTTTTGTTGTTGGTGGTGGTTTTTATTTTGTTTTTTTCTTCTGAGATAAATACTTCTCTGTATATACAATGCAAAGCAGGTCTGTGCCAATAGATTGCCAATTTATGTTCTAGTTTTCCTGATACTGCTGGCATCTAAAATATATCTCATTTAGCACGTTATAAATTGATCTGGATTGTTAATACATTACTCTAAGTGATGGAATGGATAATAATTTCCTAAAGTAAATGCAGGACACATCATGCAATATTAAATAAAATGTGTAGAGGGACACATGATAAGAAAGGAAGGTAATTTGATCTCTATTAAGTTATTTAGAACACATTTCCATTTAAGTAAGGAGCTAATGATAAGCAACCAGGTGAAGATTTGCACATTGACTTATGGATTTGTATTAAAGATTTCACATGGCTGATTAAATTTCAGCAAGTTTACAGGGTTTCTCTTGTAAACAGACCATTTTATATTCAGTATATTGAAATGAGAGTTGGTATTTAGGTTTCCAGTGCAAACATGTGTAACAGGACAGATGTAAAAGGGCAAAAGGACAGTTACTAAAATACTAGATTTCTTGTTCTATTGGTAGTACTTCTGTCATATACAGTGCTAGCAGAAACTCAGGAATGATAGATTTCTTTAATTATTTTTTTCAGGACGTCAATATGCTATATTTGAAGAAAACATTGAGATGTTTTAAAAATTTTTACAATCTTGAGTTGTTTAGAATGTTATTAATTAGTAGCTTGTACTATACCTAATATGCAATGGTTGTCAATGATACAGAGAGCAGGATGGCTGGACCTGATTTATTGGAAAATATTCAATAAGCTTTTTTAAAGCTGATACTCTTAGCAGATTCAATTTGTCACTGAAGCAAAAACTAAATCCAATGTATTAATCCAAGTTATCATCTTTTATTAAATGTATCATGACTAGCTTCAAGGGGTTTATTTTCTACGTTATATCTGTAACACAATATTCATTGAATGTTCTGCATCAAAAGATAACTGATGCCGACCAAGGAACAGGTCCACAATTCTCTTCTTTTTGAAGTGCAAGATGACAGAGAAAACAAGTGCTTGTCTGGTCTCACACCTTGGTGACTGCGGGACCTAAACCTGAGTGAATTTCCTGATTAAGTAACAGTTTTGCCTGTGCTTTGCTGACATCACTTGGAGATATTCCAAGGTGTTCCTTGGTGTTCCAAGCAGCAGCTCAAAAGCAGGTCTTGGTCTTTGGTATCCATTTGCAGCCATTCTTAATCTTCACTTTGAATGCTCCCCTACACAAGGTGAGCCAGAAAGATGCACTAAAACTGCAAGGTAAATTTGTAGAGCTTGTGATGCCTTGAGCAATGCACCTGCTCAAACAGAAAATCCAGAGGACATATCTGCTCCCTTCAACTCTTGAAGAAAGGCACCATTGCCCCAGGGTCAGTGGGTCTAGGACTCTGCAAGTACACCTGATGGGGAATGCATTAGCATGATGCTCCAGAATCTCTAGCTGATTTCAAATTTTTGTCTTTAACCATTAGTGTAAAATTATTTTCTTGCATGCGCAATGGGATTACTCTTTTGAATAACAGATGAGAGAGAATTCAGTAACCTTTAATCTCTGCCAACTGGTTCAACCAATCAGCCTAAAGAGGTGTGCAAGTTTCCTATATATGAAATAGGAGGATGAAAATTTGATCAATGAATTGTGAAAGTCAAAAGGGCATTTGTAAAAATAGCTGATTACATTCAATTTATCTGCTAGTCTACTTGTTCCCAAATGTTTGCTCCGTGGAAGGTGATAAATACACAGTGAATTTTCTAGACATGTATATGCAGACTTGCGCCTTAGCAGAAAACAAAAATATGGATATAGAAGATTTAAATTTTTCATTTTTCCATTCTGACCTTAAATGTTTACTATGTTCAGCCTCAACATAATGATATAGTAGAGGGGATTTATTTCATTTCATTTTGCACCTTTACAAGAGCATATACAGGTAGTGCTGTATACATCTCTCCCAGGTACTTATATGGTTCCATTATTGTGTTATCTGGGTATTTCACAATTTTTATTCTGTAAATTTATGGCACCTTTGCAAGCAAGTAAATGTAATTGGACCTATTATTCCGTTAGGAACTTAGGCACACCATTAGGAAATAGTTAGTGGGTCTAGCAAAATCAAAGTGATTTTTTCCCTTTTCTGGCATTTTTTGAAGTGACTTTTAAATTCAGATAAAATGGAAACTCTTTTATATATCTAGTCTGTCTAGTCTAGCCAGATCTCTAATGCAGAACAATATTACTCTCACCTACGTTTGTACTTTTATAATGCAAATTTTGCACTTGAACTAGTTGCTAAACTCCTGTTGTAGGCCCTCAGCAGGAACTGGGTGATGAGGGCATGAGTCATCTTGTCTTATTAACCACACAGGGAGTCTGGATAACTAGCTGAGATAGCCACAGAGAAGATGACTAATTAAGTTAAAACTAACTTAAAGCAACTAGATAACTTGGTCAAGACCACATAAGAGCAGAAGAGGAAGCTGAAGTAGTATTTCACCATGCCTAGGTCTGTGTCCTAACCTCTGACACATTCTGTCTTTCCAGGACATCGATTACATTCTTATCTCCTGGTCTTAGTACTTGTCAGTGTACAGCCATAAATTATATAGTGAAATTCATCCCACTGAACTTCCAATGCCTATGATGTGGCCACCCATACAAGTACTACTCACTTTAGGCTCTGCTAATTAAAAATGTATTGTTGGGATACTTGAGGTACATTGACTACCAGTGGAGATTAGAGGATTATCTCAGAAGTGAATGTTGACACGGTCTCATTGTCAAAGAGTGAGAGCTTTTGTAGCCATAAAGTGTTCATTTCAGACAGAACAGATGAAGGCAACTGAGGAACCAGACATTTGGGAAAAAAACCCACTAATTAATTTCCAAAATTCAGAAAAATTAAGCAGGAGTTTCATGGCATGATTTTTTTCAGCTTTCTATTGATGCCATTGTTTGGGATTTGATCCCATTCTTTCTTTCTTCCTGAAAACAGTAGTTGCTGTAAAAAAGCATTTGTGCATGGATTTTATACATATATACTTTCAGACTACATTCTTGTTATTATCAATCTCTTAGATATCACAAGTTCTCTTCTTTATGTGTAACTGAAGGCCTGGGATGAAGTAATTGACAACAGGACCTATATTCCTGATATAACTTGAAAGAAGTAGAACTTCATGTACTCTTGACAAGATTATCCTAATTTATCCAATAAGATTAGGGTCTGTAGCATACAGAATGTTTTCTACTTTTTGGACCAGAATATTTTACTTCATGCTCTGTTCTTTGAAAGTAAATTCTATGTAAACCTGATAGGCAGGTAGGTTTTATAGTTTTTGTGCTCCTGTCTAGCTAGAGAATCTGCTCAAGGTGATGCCAAGTATTTTTTTTTCTTTATTTGCAGTTCTAGAAATTATATATGAAGTCTTGAGACAAGAGATTTTTGTTGTATTTCATGAAGGACCTTAGGTCTACCAAGGTGATGAATCGTGTGATTGGGAATATCTCTGGGAAGCCTCTGGTTTGCTGAGATTTACACTTTAGTGAAGGCTAGTCTTGTACAGCGACTCAAGGAACATATAAATCAACTAAGAGATTTTGGGTTGAGTATGCTTTTCATTCATTCAAGACCTAAAAAGAGCAGAATTCTTTCTCTGCATCCCATTTCTATCTCTGAGTCTCACTGCAAATTCTGAGGCTTAGAAATGTTAAGATATGACCTGCTTTTTTATTTCAGACTGTCTTTTCTTTTTTTTTCCCCTCTATAAAGAACATAACAAAGACAGCTCATAAAGGTTTTGGAAATATTTTTAAAGTTTGAAAGGAGACAAGGCAGAAAACAGTGATAAGTGGAGTGATTTTCTGCACCTGGGGTTTCTGTTGAGTACTTATTAATCACCCCTGCTCTCCTTGCCCTCTGAAGTCAGTGAAACCACTCAGCTGAGTAATGGTGTAAACTCTCAGAACAACAGATGTCAACAGGACAGATATTACAATGAACTCAGATAAGTTATAATACCAGTGAGTAGAAATGAAAGAGTGTTAATTGCAGGGAAAACAAAAAACTAAAGAGAGAATATTAAAAGCAACAGAAGGGTTATCAAGGAAAGGAATGGGATTGGGAATGATGATGCTTTTGCTCATTTTGAGAATAAATCTAATGCTCATTATCAAAATAGCTATTTTATAAAGAAAATAAATAAAAATGGAATTTGCAAGCTGTACTGTAATATTTATATTCAAAGCCTTAAGGATTTCCCTTTTCATTGTTCTTTTTCTTGTCACTTGCTGATGATGACACAGAGTATCTGTGTTTCCAATGAATACAACTGTCAGAATAATTGTACAAGCAATTAGGTCTGTGTTATGAAACAAGGTGCACACATGTTGAGTGCATATGGGAAAAGGCAGGAAAGAATTTGGAACTCTGGTCAGATGTAGAAGTTCCATAATAAGGAGTTGATAGTGCAAATACAGGGTCATTTAAAAAAAAGAAAAAAAAAAAGAAAAAAATTTACTAGCCACTAAATATGAACCTATCAGAAACTTGAATGAAAATCTTGAGTCTTGTAGTCCTTAGAAAACCCCAATGTGAAATGAGTGCTGACTGTTGAGGACTCAAAGGAGTTAAAGTGTTCAGTATTTTTTGCTGTACTGCAATACTGTTGAAGCTGCAACAAACAGAAATTGGTATTTCATATGTGTAGTATGGGGAGAGAAAAGCAAAAGAAAATGAAAAGTTGTACAAAAATTACTGTTCCTTCTGTTTAGGTCAGCTTCTATATTGTGTGGAAACCTCATGGTTTTGGCATTGTTTTGTGCCAAATTTTGGTATAATTGAATAATTTTATTATTTGGCTAAGGAAATAATGTAAAAAAGTCCAGTTGTGAATAGCATGCAATGATACTAAAATGTTGGTTGGAACCAAAAGCTGTATTATGGTGATGGGGTAATACCAGTGTAGTTAGAAAATATCACAATTGGGGCTTACATCTCAATAAACAGAAGAATAGCAAGGTCAGTTTATGATTCAGAGTTGAGAGAATTAGACTTTATCTGGGCAAGTGCTGGTCTTATATCCCCTTCACAGAGGGCATGATGTGGGATCCTTATGCTTTTCCTAAGGAATAAAACCAGGGCCTCACGGAAACAGAAACAGCTCCAGGTTTTTTGTTGTTTCTATGGAAACAAACTCCCACTTTGTTTACAAGGCAGAGAAAATGCTTTTTAATGCATGAATTAAGGGGATGAAGCACTGTGCAAAGCAGGTGAGCCTCCAGAAATCCTAGGAGTCAAGACCAGCAAAGCCAGCTGAGGCAAAAGCAGGTTAACAAGAGCTCATCGGAGCACTTTGCTAGTTAAACAGAGGAGAAAACGAAAGCATTAGCTGCTGCTTTAGGCAGGATGGATAGCTGCTATTATACCAACGAGTGTTTCAGAGGTTCCTAAATTGTCTTCTGTCTCACACTCAAAACTGCCACATTTGAACACTGAAAAATATTGTTTCACTTCCAGCTAAATGCACTTTAATGCTTCTAGACAGCCATAAAGCTGAGCAGCAGGCATAATTCTTCCAACAGGATATAACATCCAGTGTGTTTCTTGATTATCCAACTCAGTCTGATGCTCTACAGATTTCCAGTGCTTCACACTTTTGTATAAGATATATTTCTAAGAATGGATTCGTTTACCGGTTTGGGTATCTTTCTTTATGTTATACTGTGAGGATTTATGAGTCCCCATGAATCTCTATTTTATCAACTTACCCTCTAAATTTCCATAACAAGAAATGATTTTATTTCATGATCTCCATTAGATTGAAGGTCATATTTGGCTTTCTGCAACATTTTTTTCAACCCAGCAACTTCAGAAAGTTTGGCTGCAGGTCAGTAATTTGGTTTTAGTTAGGTCCAAGTAAAAGGGAACATGAGGAAAATGATGGGGTCTATAAGTGATTTGTAGGAAGTATTTTCTTTTCTTTGAATCATTAGGAAAAAAACTCAATATTCAAACCTGTGCATCCACCAGTCTCAAAATCTTTACTGCTATCCTGTTAATACCTACTTTCACCTCCAATGGTCTGCAAAAAATCTAGAGATATCGTAGAACATCTCAAGCTGGAAGGAACCCATAAGGAATGTTGTCGTAGTAGGTACTGGGTATTTTACTTTACTAGTTATATCTCTGTAGTAAATTAATATTTTAGAGTAATAGTGAGATAAATGCTCTTAAACAGTACCTTCCACAAACTCACTGCAAAAAATCATTTGCATAGATTTGCTTCTACTCACTAGTATTAAAGTTAGCAATTCTGAGTCTGCTGTGCTGTCTGCTGCCTTGTCTGCAAGGTTCAGTCATTGAGACTGGTTGGTTGGCTTTCATTCCTATTGCTTATTCCTGCATCTTAAGTGAATTGATTAACTTCAGTGATTTTAGAGGCTTTTCTAAATGGGGTGGGATGGGTTCTTTTTCTGCAATAACTTAGAAGAATGCATTGTTGTAATGTCTGGTGAATTTCAAGAATGTGACAACAGATTTAAAAAGCAGGAGATGGATAAGTATCCAAAAGAATGAGGTTAGGATTAACACTGTGGCTTTTTGTTTGATTCACTCAATCAATGACATTTGTAAGAATCTCTCATGACAGTTGTTTTTCAAAGCTACCCAGTAATCCCAAAGGCAGTGACATTTTTGTTAGGTTCAAATACAGTCAGATTGTTCTCCATTCTAGCTCTATGATATTTTGATGGTCAAATAAAAACCCTATAATCTTAGCCATCATCCTAGGGTCATGCAATTTTTAGAAAATAAGATTGGATGAAACATTAGGTATTCACTTCTACACATATTTGTTTCTCTCAGCCTTCCAGTTCAACTGGCTGGTCTTCCTGGTGCATGGTGAATACCCATTCAAAAACAAAATGAGGGTTCATTTACTGTGGTGACAGAGAGATGTATTAATACTGACTGTGATACAATAGAAGATGAAAAAGGACAAAAAAGACTTGGACAATGTGTATTGTTGTCTGATTGCCCTGAAATTTCATCATGTTATTTGGTCCTGCATGCTATTCAGTGGCAATTAAACCTTATTAGTTTGCTTTTGTCATTATTTTGTTAAACCACATTTAATGCTAGGAAAGCTGTTGAACATTGCACAGTAGAAAAATCTATTGGCTACATTTTAGTCTCACATATAGCTAGAAGTCTATCAGTTTGATGGGGATCTTACAATCCAAAGTAAAAACAGTTTATACGTTGAGTTACTTTGTTAAATTACATGCACAAGTACCCCTGGAGTTTTCCTTCCTGATGATGCTGTCTTCATTCTGAACTGCTGTTTTGACATTTGTGGAGTTTTAGCAAATGCTTCAGGAAAAGGTCAGTTTATAGCGACATTTTCCCTTTTCAAAAACCTGTGGAGAGGACACTGGATACAGGTTTACTTGATAAGCCATTACAGATTTTAAAACAAGTCTTTTTTTACTGTGTTTTTCACAATCTTTTTGTGTTTTTTGAACTGTGCTCCAACCATTTACTAGTAAGTTCTTTTCATAAAACTCAGTTATGAATGTTTTCCTTGCACACTGTTAACTTTAAAAATATTTCACAGCTTGGGGGTTTCTGATACAAGAATGAAGTGTTTAGAAAACGTCAGGCTAGGGTATTAATGTTACTGACTTAAGTCCAAAGACACTGAAATAGCTCCTGCAAAAAGCTCCCTGCATGTCTCTGTGGTTGGGCAGTGTTTGCTCCTGGGCAGCTGTGCTGCAGCTATATGTGCAAACGTTTTTTTTTTTTACCCCATTCAACTGGGTCATTTCCATCTGTCAGTCAGTTCTGTAATGGTTTGAAATCCACTAAATTAATTAGATACTGTCTCGTAATATGAATAAATACTTTCCAACATAGCCAGAACTTCTGTCAATGATGTCATTGAGTAATTTACTGTTTAGGGAATAATGGCCCATTTATTAATGAGAATATGTCATCAACCTTTTTTTCATGTTTTCAAAATCAGGATATTCCAGTAATTTCTCTCTGACATATTTAAAAAATATGGTTCTTCAGAAAAGTTCTCTAAATATTAAATAAGATCTGGTGTACTTTTTCAAAAATATAGAGTTACAGCATAAGAAAATATATTGAGAAATGTATTTCTGTCTGGATATAAGCATGTTCCCTGGCCCTGAGAATTCTGTGCTTTTAGCTATCCAGGAATTATAATGGTGCCTTAATGAACACAAAATTTGTTTCTATCAAAGCAAGGCCTTTTAATTTCAAATAATAAACACTTAGAGAAGATTTTTAAGAAGCTGTTCAATGTTCCTATTGGTGAGGTGGTTTTTAGGAAATAAATGCAATAGAAAAATGTCCATAAATATATCTTTTTAACCATGGTATTAACACCATGAATGCTGTATTTTTAATGACTGAGGGAATTGGCCTTTAGTCATTATGTACTATACACTTTTTATACAGCAATGAGACAGAATATGCAAACTGACCTTTTCTTTGAATGAATTAGAATAGAAATTCTACTGAATTCTCAGGACTGTGTGTACAGAACTCATTAGAGCTGTCAAATTACCTGTGCTCAGTGAGCTGATAGGACAGTATGATAGCAATATTTTATGTGGCCAGATGATGGAAGTCCCATGAGCAAAATGACTCAGTTCAACTTGGATGAAAAGACTAGTCAGGATATGTCAATGACATATATTTAGTCAAACATTCTATAGCCACTCTACCACCAGAAAGCAGAGAGATCTGATTAGAAATACTTGGTGAATTTGATGGATGAGGAGAATGAAAATACCCACACCAACATTATCCCCTTTTTGAGAGTCAATAGACATTCATGTGAATTTTCAGTCTTTTTGTTTTCTATTTTTCAACTTCTATCATTTTATAGGGGATTATTTTTCAGCATGTATGTAGCATGCCCTTACTGATATACTCAAGGTTAATATTTTTGATTCCATCAAGTCAGAGCAAATTTCTTCCCAAATTGTTCACTTCTCTTTTGACTCACCTAAATATAACAAGAGCATCTCCAAATAAAATCTATGTTCATTTGTAGTAAATGAGAAGCATGTGGTTATTAAACAGTTATAACAGTGTTATAACTAGGCCAAGGAGAATATCCATAGCATGTACTCCTCTGAACTGCTGATGCACTATTGTTTTTGATAGATTCACTTAAGAAATGACAATGTTCATGGCAGAACACGTTGCCATATCTTAAGTAGAAATAGCAAAGATGTTTCATTAATTGATTCTTTACTTTAAAAGAAATACATATATTTACAATATACAAATAGCTTTTGTCCTTTAACTTTCAGTTACATAGTCTTGGACTGAAAATTGCAGGAAAATGAAAGTGCAAGTGATATACAATACAATATTCAAGCATTAATATTATGTGCAATATTGAATTTTTCATATCTTTCTCTAACAAAAAAAGTCATCAACTGATCCATAAGAACTTTAAAAGAGCTTTCCTTGCAATATTGGCCATACTTTTTAAAAAGCATTTTTATAAGATTTGTTCCATTTTCACTCAGCTTGGCTCGACATTGTTTCATGGGTTTCTGTTGGTAACCTCTTCAACTATAATAATTTATTACCTTTCATTTCTTGTGTTCAAGCCAAATGAACAGATTGCCTGAGTTATTTCTTTTCCATACTAACTAAATTATTCCATCAGACATTTTTTAAGAGAGATTTTTCTTTTCATTCTTCAGCTCAAAGTAGTGAAACTTTCAAAAATTTCCAGTTTAAGCTCTGTCAATGAAAATTTCTTTCCTCATTCTCTTTCCTGTCTTGTTTCTCCATGAAAATTCAGTAGTGGAGAGAAACCTGCCAGCAGAGCAATTGCCCATCTGACCTAGCTCACTCAATCTGAGTCATAGTCCATCCTGTTCGTAATTGACTAGTGATTATTTGGGAAATTTAAATCTTCTGTATTTTATGAAAGGGCCTAACTGAATTTTTTAGCCTAAATATCCAGTGCCAGAAGGTTTGAGGTTAGACTCAATGCTCCTAAACATATATGTAGAAATTAAATACTAAATACTGAGAATGCAATATAGTTTTGTTTTGATTTTGAAGTGGTGATTTAAAACTATATCCTTAGCAAAGGCCTGTGTACCTGCTGGGGTTAGGGCATGAGTGGCCCTGCTGAAATTGTTAAAATTAACTATACACAGAATTAAACATATGAATTTTTGTTTTCCCAGTCCGTGCCTCTAATGCAAAAATGGAAAACAGGCTTGTAAGCTACCTGAAACAAAATAGAAGAGCTAATCATGCCTCTTTATACCACTACATTTTCCAAAGCCTGTAATAGTTGTCAGCTGGAATTACTTGGAAAACATAATTCTGAGTTTTCAGTAATGTAAGAGAATAGAAGTTTCATGACAGAAGTAGGAGGTATATGCTGTTCAGTAAAATCTGCATATTTGGAAAGTGTTCAGGAAATAACAGTAAGATAAGACTGATTCTAATTCTAGAAAAGCTGAGAGAATCCAAATAATCTGAACATATATAGTATAAAGAAAAAAAGAGAAATGAAGATCTGACTTGATCATGTAAGAAAGTACTTAAGAGGTAGTTATGGAAAAGGTTTCTGGGAGCAGAAGCATTTCACTGTGAAAGAGAAAGACTGATAAAAGGTACAGCTGGGGACTGGATGTAGGGAGATGTGAAAAGAAATGAAGGCGAGCGGGTGGCGCTGCAGCTCACTCTGGAGATCAGTGGATTGTTCACTCGATTGTTCAGACTTCTCTAGTCTTTTACAGTGTTGAATTGATTTCTCTTGAACATAATGGTAGTTAAAGCACTGGCTTTAAGTGGAGACCCCTGTGTTCAGGCTTCTTAAAAGCAAGTCATTCCCTTCATGTTTTTCTTAGGAAGAGTCTCTGGCTCAATGAGACGCGATTGGTACAGGATTCACGGTATGAAATCCTGTGTGGGCCATGCCTTTGAAAAGGTCAGATTAATCTATCACATCACCCTGTGAAAGGCATTTTCTTACAGCCTGGAGCTTTCCTTAATTGCTTGCTGTGCCTACATCAGTAGTAGAAATAATAAAGTATTTTCTAGATGCTTTGTCCAATATATCAGCTGAGCTTTCAGGTTATTCTGTGTATTTCTGGATGGTTTTGGTAAGGATCATGTATTTCTGCAACTTATGTTTCTTCAACTTATTTTGAAGAAACTATATTTCTTCAACTTATGTTGAAGAAAGGAAATTGATGGTTTATCCTGCAGGTATATACTGAACCTTGCACTTGATTCAGAGGTCTCCCATTGAGCAGGGAGGGAGGTGTGCTTGTGTGTATCCCACAGGGATTGCACACACATGAGAATACACAGGGTACCTCTGAGGACCTGCTGGAGCTCCTGCGTGCTGATACATCAAACACGCATGATGCACACGGCTGGTGTAAAAGTCATATGCTGCTCTGATATTCCACTTGCACTCCTGGATGATGATGGGCAAGTCAAACACAATGACAAGAGTTTGTGAGCCAATCAAAGTGGTAAAAGTTGCTTCTGCATTAGAGGTTAGCATCTAAAACGCAGCTGAATAAAGTGAAGAGTTTGGAAGAGATTTAGGCATAAAATATACATCCCATAATTCACATCTGCTCTTTTAACTTGAAAAAAAGTTCTTCTTTTAAAAGGTTAAAAAAGTAATAAAATTAAAAAATAGTAAAGAAGCCATTACATTTATATATTTCTGCACTATGCAAATGCTGATTTCAATACACCATGTAATCAGAGAATTACATATCTAAATATTTCTAATTGCTGTAAAAGTAATGCTGCATATTCTTTCATGTTAATGCAGTGCTATGCCACTTTCAGTATCTGTGAATAATATTATTTTCTTCTAGCTGATGTACAGTAAACTTCAAAATTTGTTGCTCTAGTTTGGTTACGTGTGGTGGTTTTGCATGGGAGGAATTTAGGGAAATGAGTGCACTTATGTTCTTCGTGGTATCAAAAAAAATTTTTTTTCTATTCAGTCACTTAAAACTTAGAGTGTTCTGTAAAAAGTATTGAGTATTATAAAAAAATCAATTTAGGGTCAAATATAGAATGTGTTTTCTGCAAGGCTATAAAATATTTCAGAGTGTAAATGAGTGCTAAATTTTTCATTCAGTTACGAAGTTCATCACCTTTTAAAGTTTCATATCATCTCTCTCTGAGATATGTAATCACTTCCACTGAAGCACATTCCACAGGTAGTCCTTTCCACTGGAGCACTAAAGGTTTGTAGTCTGCTGGAGCACTGGTGGATATTTTCTGGAAACTGCTTGGTCAGTTTTATTTTATTACTGTGTAAAGTGCTTTGAAGTACCTTAAGTGTTAAAGAAATGTTTTTTAAAAGTTATATTCTGTTATGTGTAATGTTATGTGCAAAGATTATTGAGGAGGTCACACTGGCTAATCACAATGGTTCCCTTGAGCTGTAAAAAAAATCTAAGACTAAATAACTACTGGCAGTTTTTTGTGAATAAGTGAAAAGATAAACACTAGTTTAGTACTTGAAAAGTATTGCATGGGGTTTTTTTATTTCTAATAAAGATAGAGAGAAATTGCAGTTCTCTTTTCACTTATGACATCTCATATGTATGAATTTCTTTGAATTTTATTTATTCTGTTTTAGGAGGGTAAGTGAATAATTTCATCAATTTTGTGTTACTTCAATATGTTTCTCCTCATTTTAAAGAAAACCATTGTAGTGCTCTCTAATCATTTATATAACATGGTTTTACAGCAGGAAGAAAAACATCCTCAAGCTATAACCTCTGTTGTCTACTGTGAAATTACTGGTATTTTTTCAGAGTCTGAAGTCAGAAAAATATAGTCAAAAATCTTATCACAAGAGATTATAGGATGATCAAAATTTACCTGGATTGAAGTGGCTACCCTGTTACTTTGCTGAAGAAGTGTTGAACCTTTCTCTCAGATGAGATGTGAATGCTCTAAAACCTAGGCTACAAGCTTAACTTTACAAGGAGGATGGGCATATATATTTTAAATGCTACTTTACAGTGTAGGGTTTTTTCATTCATTTTTTTATCAGGAAGCTTCTAGGTTTGTTGGTTTAAAATAGCTACCCTGATTAAAATTAAAGAATCCAACACTTTTCTCTATTAAGCAATATTAAATCTAGCTACATTTTAAAAAGGTTAAGGTACACAAACTTTTTCAGCCATGTAAAATACAAGGAGAACCTGCTGTTTCCTCCACATTCTTTGTGTTTTATACAAAAGGCAACATGTGAAGCTGAACTGAAATCTAAGGGGTTGTTGTGATATTGGCAATAGTACTATTGCCCTTCTGAGGAAAGGTAAAAGATATCAAGGACCTGTAAATCATTTTAGTGAATAAAAGAAGAGTAGCACATAGGCTATTCTCACTTGTTGAGATTTCTTTAAGTTTTTTTCTTTCCCAACAGTCCTCCAATAAAGGTTCTTGCAAGCTTGGGACAGGTGCATCTTACCTTCCAGAGATCTCTCAGTCTAACCTGACTCTCAGAATGAGTTTCTCCTGGTGAGAGAAACTTCAGCAGGGCTGGAAAACCAAGGCAGCAAGTGATCATCATCGATGCTCACAACTGCTCCTTCCAGTTCAGTTTTTTGCACAGCAGTGAAGTCAGGGAACTTTCCCCCCAACTTGGACAGAAGGACTGTGCCAGGAAGATTAACTAAACGGATTAAGTGCAGTAACTTTTATGACTTGTCTAACAGAACCGTGCAGTGACATTCACAATGCAGTATGACTACAGTGTTATATCTTTGAACCCACAGCCAGGAATCACTTCATGCACTCGCTCAGCATGGCATAAGGCAGTTTAATAGTGCATGGCAATACCATCAAGCCTTTTGGAACAAGAGTAAAGACTGCCCTAATTACATTAAATTCTAACCAGAATTTTGCTGTAGAGTTGGAACTTAGGCAAAAAGACCACCACTACATGATAGACAGAAAAAAAAAAGGAAGTTGAAGATCCAGATCATTACAGTAAGTATTTAAGAATATTAAGAATCAGCCAAAGTCATGTTTATCAGGCTTAAGGGTCTGTGTTTTCTGATTGAGAAAGTCTTTCTCATAACAAGATGGGAGCTAAGGAAAAAAAGATAATAGAACCATGGTCAGTTTTGCTTACAGTTAGTAAATCTATCTTTTACTGGCAGAATTTTGTCTCACCGAAGTGAGATCTGTCCCTTTAATTCTAAGAAGACATGAATTAAAAAATCCTCTTTTTGAGTTTTTGTGTATATGAAAAACCACAGTGCCAACAAAAGTATCCATTGTGCATGTAGCTGCTCAATTCATGAAAGATAGGTTTCTGACCTCTGACTCCTAAACTGCAGATGTGTGCAGAGAGCACCAGACCTAAGCATAATATTTGAAAATAATTTTAACGAACTGTAAATGACCATATGCCAGATTTCATCAGTATTATGGATTGGTTAGAAGACACATTCATGTCTACTGCATGTTTGAAAAGTCTTGTGCCAAATAGAACCACTTAGATAGCAACAGGACCTAGCAAACCATGGTAAAAGCCCATCTACAATGTGTGGTTTTTCTTGTACTCCTGGTTGTTCCTCAGGGTGGCTTTGAAGACTCTAAACCCCTCCTCCCTTAGCCAAACATAAGGTAGCTTGATTTGAAAACAACTATCTTTCATGCTGTTTACCTTTCTTATGCTGCACCCAGCGTACCTTGCAGGCTGGTTTTTACACTAATAAAACCCAGTGGAAGGCATGATTGGGGACCATTAACCTTTAGAACACAAAAAGCTTAAGCTCAGGGAATATTTCTGAGCTGCCTCATAGGACTTTGAAGCGACTGCTTCCATCCTTCATCTAAATTGCCTGAATTCATTTTCAGGGCTGATAAACTGTCAAGTGAATTATGAGACATGGGCATTGGGTTAATTTGTAGAAATGCTCCTGCACCAATGCTGAGTAAATTCACCTTTCTTTGTTGACTATACCTGCTTCAGCTTTCAGAACTTATTTTGCCCCTTTGCCCTCTGCATTTCAAACTCCCCTTTCTTCATTTTTAAAAAGCTAATTTAATAAACAGATTATTAGGGAGGGGCATTTTTCTATCTCATCTTTCACATTCCTTCAGATACACTAGTAGCAATACAATATGTAAACAGATGGTCAAGTTGACTTATTAATTATTTTTTTAATAAGGTGAGAAAGTCTGCCTCACTATTCTGCCAGCACTTCACCTGTCAAAAATTAGTTCAAAGGAATAATTCACCTTTTATCTTCCTATATTCAATGGCTAGACAGACTGCAATTTATTCTTATCTGGCTAGCTGAATTCAGAGGGAATTACAAGGAAATCCTGTACTTGCCAGTTACCTTTCAGTGTTGGGTTTTGGCTCTTTATTTCCATATGTATTCAGCATAGGTAATATGGAACTGGAAATAGCTTGTCTGTCCCTTTTTAATTAACTATTTTGCATATTTTATAGATGAGGAAGACAAGTACCTCAAGCTGGGATATTTAGAGTGTATTCCCATTAAAATTGCTAACAAAAAAACAATTAATCACTGCCATGTTTTGCTTACCTTTGGGTAGCTCTCAGATTGACATTAATGTTCATATTTCAATATTTGTATGAATGGACATTCAAATATAATAACTAGAGTATAAATTGTCTTTCTAAGAGAAAAGTTGTGAACATATTTCTTTGGAAAAAGAGACAAAAGTAAACTATTCACACTAGTTTGGGGTTTCTTTGCATACATCATTGTCATCACTTAGCACTTTAGTTTGGGTAAAATCTATTTAGACTTCAGTCTTTATAGTATATGCATGATTAGTTCTCAAATCCTGTGTCAACAAGATCCTTTTCATGGTAATGGTTGTAAAGACCTTGCATGTATAGCAATTATATATAATATGCCCCTAGAGAATGCTTAGGTTTCTTAGTACTATGTAAGCATCTTGTCATGGTTTAACCCCAGCTGGCAACTGAGCTGCATACAGCTGCTCACGCACTGCCCCTGGAGAGGATGGGGAGAGCATCAGAAGAGCAAGAGTGAGAAAACTCATGGGCTGGGGTAGAGACAGTTTGGTAGGTAAGGCAAAATCACAGTGCGTGCAAGCAAAGCAAAAAAGGAATTCCTTCACTGTTTCCCGTGGGCAGGCAGGTGTTCAGCAACCTCCTTGAAAGCAGGGCTCCATCATGCACAGTGGGGACTTGGGAAGAGAAATACCACCACACCAAAAGCCTCCTGCTTTCTCCTTCTCCCCGCTGCTTTGTGCTGAGCATGAGACCATGGTGTCTGTAGGGGTCAGCTGTCCCAGCTGTGTCCCCTCCCAACTCCTCGTGCACCCCCTGCCCAAATTCTGGTGAGGTGGGGTGAGGAACAGAGAAGACCTTGACTGTGTGTGAGCTCTGCTTAGCAATAACTAAAATATCCCTGAATTATCAACACTCTTTCCAGCACAAACCAAAAAATAGCCCATAACAGCTACGATGAAGAAAATTGTATCCCAAGCAAAAGCAGCACACATCTGGAAACCTAAAAGTCCTGTGAGTGAACAGAGATTACCAGGCAGTCATGAGCTGTAAATGGGGATGATAGAAAGTATTTTGTGTTCAGAGAAGAGGTACTATACCTATCACCACATATCTAATAGTTATCAGCTCCATTTTGGTCATTTCTCTACCAAGAAATCTCCATCATCTCTGCACCCATTACAGTTGTTTTCAGTAACAAAATCAGGATCAGTAAATATGCGTCCTGTTTCCTGCAGCATCTCCTACTAAAAAAAGCACCACATTGCTATGACATACTCCAAGCATTTAATGTTTGAAAGCAAAATGCATGGAATGGTAACATAAACCCAAAAGAGTTTTTAGCTTCAGAGGTCTTTAAACTTTGTTATATATTTGGCACAAAGAACTGTGAAGATCTGCAAGGAGAATGACTTGATTTTTTTTTTTTTTTAAATTAGAATACTTTGAAGCAAGTTACTTTCTTTGCTCTGAGTTTTTTCCTGACCTGAATAATTGGAATGGTAATGTGTTCATAGATCAGAAGTGTATTCTGAAACTTAATTCCCTCGGCACCGTAGACAATCAGTATTGAAATGGTAAGCATTATTTTGTGAGGCCCCGATCTTAAAAAGAGCACCATGTAAAAACTTGGAAAGAGCAGAGTCACTGTGTGTGGGGAAGGAGTGTGGAAGGAGATGAAGAAGGTGAAAGAGGTTGTGATTGATTGGCAGCACTTTCATCCCTGCTTTGGAAATGGTAGGCATTTCCCACTCCTTGCCTTCTATACATACACAGGGGTTGTCAGCTGTCCCGAATTTCTTCACTTTTCTTCCTGTACATAATCAGAAAGACATCCTGTCCAAACACAGAAGCCTTCAGACTTTGTTGTAGGGCCTCAATGGCCCCATGTAGAGAGGCTCTCCCCAGTCATAACACAAAGTTCTGTAGCCACAGAATTATCCAGGTAAGACACACAGCTACACATCCATGCAGCATTTCCAACCAGTGCAAACCACTGTGGCTTTACAGAGGTCACAGCATCAGAGGAAGGACTATTCTCTAGACTTTATGTTGCTCTCACTGTGGTGTCCAAGCTTAATAAACAGAATGCAATAAGAAAAATTACCAAATATACGAGAACTAGGCTGATCAGACATGATTATTGTAGCAATGCATTTTTTTCTATTATTTACCTTTAGAAGGTATATTTGGGTTATAAAGACTAAATTGATTGTGTTTTCTAATTAAGAAGAAAATGAGGAAAGGGGCTGAATATTTATTTCAGAATTGCAGTCTACAATATTTAAAATGCGTGACGAGCTACAGTCTTGCTTCCTAATTACTTAGTCCCTGTCACTTCTCATTAACATGTAAATCATGTTATAAACATAGTAAAGGTGGAGTAAAATATGTCCTGAGGGGAGGGGGCATCCTGGAAAATTGCTTTGGGCAGTGTGGTGATGAGAGTGTTTCATTTGCAGCTCATCTGTATTCCACTCCTATGGGAAGATGCATATATGAGATTTAAGCAATCATATTTTCTTTGTCCTAGGCTGGAGTGGTTGTTGCACTTAAACAAATCAATCTCAAGGTTTTAAATTATCTACAAGGAAATTAGCATACAGAATCTAAGACTATCAAGAATATTGAGAATACATTTAAGGAGTAATTGTATTCTTCTTAAAAAGGAAATAAAATTTGCTTATGATTTTAGATGATAGTCTTGAAAATAAGAACATTGCTAATAAGATGTTTCGATTCATAGCAATCCACCAGCAAAAGCCTCTTGGCTCCCTATAAAAAAAATGGATTATACATAAATAAGACAACATTCAGAATATGCAGAATTACTCCCTTGCCTTTTAGGATCTGGTATTTAATATTTGTAAGAATAATTGTTTCAAAACAAATTCATGCAATATCATTAACACTTTTTACTTACTCAGAGGAGTCTGCTTCTGAAAAGACATCAAGGCCTATAATTTTGTTGAGAAAATCAGCTTATACATATGATTTTGCTCTTAATTTACTTACCTGTCACTGACTGAATGATGAATAAGGTAGAAGGTCTCCTTCTCAAACACTACACTCAAATATAAGGGAAAAGTGCATACTTCTAAAAATATATAATTTTGGTGCTCTTTTCTCTGCGGATAACTTTGGAGTCCTTTATCTGAATGAGAAAACTGAATTTGAAAATTTCACCTTCCCTGTGTAGTCAAACCTTACAATGGCTCATGGAGAAAAATATTTGGACTAAATATTATAAAGGAGTGAGTAGCTTATACGTATTTAGCATAGTTAGTAATCTGATTTAGCTCAAATTTCAGTGAGCTGGTGAAACAGAAATAAAGGTTCTAGAAAGAGAGAAAAGAGAAATGAGCATGTTATTGTTTCATTAAAATTAGCCTACAGCACATAATTATATATATTATGTGTATATCATGTTATACTGTACTTTTTAGCACTTTCCATATGAATATAGCAGCATATTTTAAAAAGAGATATTGGCAAGTGATTAGTGGACAGCTGGGACTTTTGGCATGAAGGATGTGTATTTCACACAGCTAGAACTCACTGAAACATTTAATATTGAGGAAAAGATGAATTTTCTGTCCCATCGTGAGAAAGGGGAAATTTTCTTTATTCTGGGAAGAAGAATTATCTCATTCCTCAGGTTCTGCAGATTTTCATGACAGGTGGTTTCCCTAGACCATGCCCTGTTATCTGCCATTACATCCACTTACGAAGCATCAGTTCAATCATTCCACTTAAATGATGTGTTATGGTTAACAATAGTGTAAGTGAAACTAGCAGCTTTGATTAGAACAATTTGCTTGCCTCTGAGTCTCCTTATTTCAGGAAGGCAGTGCTCTCAGGAAAACATTGTACTCAGGTTTAGTGTTTTCGTCACAGAAAAAAGAGCTGGAGATATATATTTTAGTGAATTAATTGAAATTTTAGACACTTCTTTGCAGTGTATCATTTTTAATTAGATGGCAATGACACTACAATAACCGCTCCCTCACCTTGCCTTGTGGCTTACTGGACATACAAGGCTCTCAAGCAAAAAGGAGATAATGGTTTCAGCGAACAGTAAGTGAACTTTAAACTTCCTGAGTTAAGAAAATTGCATGGATTTGAGAAGATGAAAATGAGATGAGAGTTTTGATGAGGGGAGAAAGAAAAGGGATGTTTCTCAGGATGTCTGTATGAAGGGATATGAGCTGAAATAAAACTGTCATCACATTTTTTGATAGAAGTCAGTGTTTAAAAAAATCTGTTGATTATTACAAGAAGAAGTTAAAAGTAAGAAAGGTAATGTATCTTTAGCTAAAAGAACCTGCACACAGACTTGCCTCAGCATACCAGGTGGCAAATTAAAGTGGAGTTCATCCTGCCATTGTGATGTTTTTCCCTAAAGAGAGGGAATTTAGTTCATACCTGAAGCAGGATTCTGGCCAAAGGGTCAGAGTTTGTAATTTCACAACAAGCTGATTATTTGCTTTAAAATGGATTTAATATGCATAAAATGGATTTACAGACCCTGGTAAACTTGTGTGCTTGAGTCACACAGGAGGAAATGTCTTTGCTCAGAGTGGTAGGAAGAGAGAGGAGATGGGAAGTGACGAGTTTGGGTCTCTCAGAGGTGATGTAAGCAGTGCCAGGGCAGGAGGAGCTGAGGCTGCCAGGGGCCAGTGGCCTGGCAGCGCTCGGCCCCCATGGGTCAGCAAAGCCTCCATGGGGCTGACAGGAAAGGTAGCTCTTGCTCTTCCCATCTTCCCAAGGGCGGAAAGGTCACAAATGTTGAAGAAGTTGCAAGTCAGCCCCTTTCTGAGCCTCCTGAGGGCTCTGGGTCATGAGGGACAGTACCTTATATAGAAAAATATGCTCTTTAGCAAGGGTGGGAAAAGGAATTCCCAAAAGCCCATGGTTTGTCCTCTGGAGCTGCTATCCTTTAATTACTCAATGGCACTCTAGCCCAAAGACAGTTCCCAGATGGGTCAGGCTGTTGATCACCCATTTCCTTAAGCCATAACTAGTTCCCTGCCATCACAGCAGCATTTCACCCTGCCTGCTTCATTGGCTGGCACGAGAGCGTGGCTCTAGGAACAGGCACTTCACCTTCCCTTTGACCCATCTCCAACCCAGTTTCCTCAGGGCACTTTTGCTCCCAGAGTGTTATCCCCCAGCCACCAGCCTTGCAGGACTAGAAGTTTGCAAACTCACTCAAAGATTTTGCACAGAGTGTCATGCATAGGGCCAGCAGGAATCTGTGACCTGCTGGAAAATAACAGGAAAGCACTGGAAGGTGACCATTTTCTCCAAAATAGAAAGGAGGAATTGGTGAGTTAGCACAGAAGTTCAAGGTCCTAAAATGCCTCACTTACTGAGGGCAAAAATGTAGAGGGGAAAAAAAGATTAGCACCAAAAGGAACCTTTGGAGGACTGCAATAAAGAAAGGGTGGGAAAAGGAATGATCACATGGTGTGGGTAGGCATTACAGTGAATAGGTTCCAAGTGATGCTCTACAGAAAATAATTATTTTTTCTTCTGTGCTTGTCTTTTGCTGTCTCTGTGGTTTCTTAATGGTTATTTGAACAAATAATCAAAAGACAAAGCTGTGTAAGAGATATCAACAAAAACTGTTAGTTTCACTTAACAATAACTAGAGGAGTTAAGTAAACCAGAAAATGGACAGTTAACAGTTAACCTGGTAACCAAAAAATTATGTGAAGCACAAAGCAGAAAATGAGAATTGAAATAGAAGTTGGGGAGAAGCTATGCATTTTGGTTAAATTTTTCCATTTGAATTCTGACCAGTTATTAAAATTTTCTGAGCCAGACAAAAAATTGGAGGCAGCCTGGGAACAGTGCTCAATGACAGTGACATTTCCTGACAGAGCAATTCTTTGCATATCACTTGTACTAATTGTATTCAATCTGACAGCAACAGTTTAACCCATTCACCAGGGGAATTGTCTTGCTGCGAGACCAGTGATCTATGTTTTCATTTAGATGTCAATCTAGCCTTGTGCTGTATATTTTAAAGGTAGAATTAGCCTTAAATGATTGTACTAATATGATAAACACCATCTCTCCTTGAATTGTTGCACCACAGAATCTTTAAAGAGCAACTTGCTTTCTCCTGCAGAAAAACTTAGAAATCTAAGGGGTTTTGCCTTTTTCAAAGAGAGGCTGAGTGAAATCACTTATTTCCTAAGGCAGTTTTCTTTATTTGACCATAAAGGAAAATAATTTTGGGCATCAGAAAGTGTTTTGCCCCCAAATATATCCAGAGTGCTTCATACAGTTGCAACAACTAAAATCCAAATGCCTGTGCCATTTTCTTCCAGTATGAGTGGGTTTTTATTTTTCACATGAGAGGCAGGAGACCCTATCAGGCTGGAAGACAGAAACATCAGATGAAAATCAGTTAAATACATCCATTCATTGTAGAAATTATGCTGCCCATAGAAAATTTAATGGTGGGTGGAAATGGAGAGAGATGAAAATCCTGTATGACTGGCCAAGCTCAGAGGGTTGGAAGCTGCTTTAGATGCACATTCGGTTGTCCTTTGAAAACTGTCAAGCCTTATAAATGCTTCCCAGGCCTGTTTCTCTGCTTCTACAACACTGCTAGCTGCTGCAGAAAATATCACCAGAATAAATCTTCAGAAATTACACCCTGCCACTGGGTTGTACTGAAGATGATGGGTGCCTGAATAGACTTTTGAAATACAGCTAAAGTAGTCACTAAATACAGTTATGCTGTGAAAAACTCACCGATACAAGATAGTCTATTAATAGAAGGTGTGAGCTTAATTGCAAAAGGGAAGAGAAGAGGAGAGGTAGGGACAGTATTGTAGGTAACCTTCAGGCCCTGAAGACCTGTAGCTTTTAATATATGGCTGTTTTCTGTGTGCTGCTATTGGCTTGGGTGGTGAATGTTTATATACCATGTTAAGAATTATGGGAATGGCCCACTCTTCTAAAAGACTGGGCAAAGAGAACAAGCAGAAAGTTTGGAGACAGTTGCAGGAAAAAAAAAAGAAATCAGAACCAAAAAATTAAATGCAAGAGAAAGAAGGAAAGTTTTTTAGAGGGATTACAGAAAGAAGGAAAAAAAAGATGGGGAAAAATAATGAAGATAGTTTGTGTTTTGCAGAAAATCAATATGTTACCTTAAAAAAAAATCTAATGAATTGCTTGACATAACACAGAAAGCTACAGTACATCTATCAATGGACAGCTTTTGCAGAGCCATGCTGTGAAGACAACACTTACCTGTTAGCCAAGGCTCAGTTGGTGTGGTGAAATTTTTTCTTTAGATTAAGTCTGATCTCTCTTCCCATGGACCCTTGAGAAACAAAGGCTGTAGAGCACTTCATGATCTTTTAGTGGAGATACTTCAAAATTTTCCTTGAGGAGAGATGGGGAAAAACTTAAACTAAGTAAATAACCAACATGATGGTGAATGACTGTTTAACTGAAAGTAATGGACATTGATCCAATCCAAAGTTCTTTTAATAGACCTTGTTTGCAGGCTCAACATTTACTTGATCAATGTATTTACACCTAGGTAAGGAGTCTGTTCATTACTGTATAGAACACAATGAGACATCATGTTAATGTTTAACTACTGTCTAAAAATTCTTGCAGATATAAAAATAAATACAGTATTAAATGCACGTATTTCCATGCCAATCCTTAAATGAAAGACAGATGATTTGAACAGGTTTAATTTTATCTAACTTCAGTCTTGTTAAAGAGAGTTGTCTAATTTCATGCTAGTCACAGAGGCTTCCTTTCCAGTAAATGGAATAAATAGGCATAGCTGAAAGATAAATAATCTGGCCTACTTTAGAAGCTATTTTAGGATGAAACGTATTATCTTTTGGAGGTGCTTGTTTCTCTTTGACAACAATGAAGAGAACCGACTGTGACTGACCTAGAGTAATAGGTTTAACTTTTAGACCCCTCAAACATGGCAAATCAGTTGCATTCTTTGTCATATGAAGAAGGGTCAAAGTAAAACACTGGTCTGCCAACAAGAAGAGTTTAATTTTTTTTTTTTCACAAAACATGGGTTGTTTTCTGTTAGTAATTCAGATATGGAGTAATTCAAGGATCTCCTTTGTTCTGCCTCTGTTTTCTCACTGTTACCCACAGCTCCTGATGGTCTATGCTTCAAAAGCTATTTCACAGTTGTTTATGAGGAGTCTGAATATGATGTATTATTTTTAAAAAATAAGACTACTTTATGGAGGATTTATATTTCTATATTTTGTATGCTCTGCTGAATAGCATAGTAAAGTTAAAAATATCTTCCAGTATGAATTTTTTAACAAACAAAATGTCTTTAGATGTTTCTGAAAATTGTATAAAAATAGAACTGAAAAAAATAATCAAATGTAAAACAGCAGACAGAAATACAGCTTATTTTGATAGATGACTATAGATTGCTTATTGTTTGCTTTCACCTGCTGACTAGTTTTGAACAGGTTAGCAGCAGTTTTTCCAGAAGCTGTCCTGAACATTTGTACCTGTATTTGAGTTGTGTGCTTCTCGCAGTAGCACACTAAAGATGATGTTGTGCTCATCTTCTGGACATTTTCCCAGTGTTATGTTGGAGCATTCTTGTACGTGGATCAAAATATGGTATTTCCATATATACACAGTCATCTATTTTCCTTTGAATGTTTGGAGCTTGTTGTTGTGAAACACTGATTGTAATGAGCCCTGTTTTAAGTAAATATTTGAGGTTCCATCTGAGCAGATCTCTTCTTATGTGGCAAATGGCCTGGTTACAAACTGCCAACAAGATGCAGTGCAGAGCATGCACAGTTGTGGTCCAAATACATACAGCTGCATGTAATTCACTGCAGAAACTGAAAACCTGATAATTTCATTTGCATGGTATCATTTTTCTCATGATATTAATATCTTTTTTACCCTTTTGAAGTTACAGATTCCTGCTAAGTAAACTATTGGCTGTTTTATTCTTTTTCTAAAGATTTTCTTTTAGTATTTATTGAAAGGGCTTTAAAAACAGGAGGCAGTCTTAGCAGAACTACTGTAGTGTACCATTGTGATGTTAAAGCTGTCAAGGACACGAAATAGCATCCTAATATTTTGACTGAGCACAAGTGACTGTGCTGTAGTTTTGGGATTGTGGTTTGGAAGTCAAGTGTCAGTAGAGGTAACTCATTAGCTACAAGGCTTTCAGTAAGAGACCATGCAGTGGATTGGCAATCACGTAATGTCCCACTGTATCTTCACAAGTGGGGTGGGGATTTTTTGCAGAACGCAGCTTCTCAAAAGGTTTGCTTCTAGGTAAGCAAATGTATTTTGAGTCCCTAGACTTCAATATCTTCCTTATTAAAATTATTCAGGTAAGGATAGAAGATGAGGAAGGGCTATCTATCTGCCCTGACATTAAAAAGAATTAAAAAAGAAAAAAAGGAAAAGGGCAACAAACATGCATGCACAGACATCACCCTCAACCCCACCCCAATAATAAGATTTCACAGTTACTGATCAGAGAACTGTACAACCATATACTGACTGCTTTGCTCTGGGCAGTCATCATTTGTAGAGAACACCTGCTATTACCCTGTTTTGAGCCTGTATTTTTCACTTTTTTGTTTTAAACACAATTTCAGATAATATTTCCTTCTGATGTTGAACCCACCTGTATTTAAAATAGAAGTGGAAATAGAGCATCTCACGGAAGAGATGTCTTAATAAAGAACACATGAGCAACTTCAGTTTTCTGCAGTCATTAAGGGAGCTGATTAAGACTGCATTTTCTCACCCTCTTTTTGGACTCATGTGTCAATCATCTGGAGAAAAGTCAACAGTGTCAGCAAGGTGACAGAAAGTTTCTTGAGAAGTTTTGATGTCTAAAAAGTGGACCTTTCTCTGTAAACTGCCATCAGTTATATGTAACTTGTCTCCTAGGTTCTATATTCAACACTGAAAATAACTGCAATTTCTCTCTTTATAAGTGATAAGTCTATGTCAGGTTTTTCAAAGGTATTTTAGTGAAGAGAAATGAAAAGGGGATGTGTTTTTCATGAAGTGAAAGAATCTTGTTTGAATCACCACAAGCTTCCTCTAGACTTCATGGGAGTTTGAATAATCTTAGAGACAGTTTTAAGTGAGAGAGAAAAGGACTGCCAATAAAAAAACCTCCAACTAAGGGTAAAGTATTTTATGTATGTGGTATGATATAAATGTCTAAATAGTATGAGTGCTGTTGGAAGATATAGGAGCTACAACAAACTTATCTCAGTCATATAGGAAGAAGAGGGCTGAGGATTCTTTTTGAGAAATATATTGGTCCGTTTGAGTGAAAGATCCCAACAAGACCATGAAAAATTTTCCATTTAGATCAGTTCAAATCAAATAACAGTTTGATTATTTGAGACAGAATATTAACTTTTTGAGGTTTGGGATGCTTTTCTGTTCTTAAGAAATAAATAACTGTTTTTATAAAATAAGATAACAAAAGGATAATATTTCCCCCTATATTTTCAGACTATGATGTCTTAAAGACATATAGAAAAAGTGTCCTG
The DNA here is from genome assembly GCA_013399835.1 of Leptocoma aspasia. Taxonomy (NCBI): domain Eukaryota; kingdom Metazoa; phylum Chordata; class Aves; order Passeriformes; family Nectariniidae; genus Leptocoma; species Leptocoma aspasia. The sequence continues at coordinate 266,929 of VXAX01003036.1, read as the reverse complement.
TGTTTTCTAACTTCTTTTGTTATTGAATACACACCACTGAAGACTTTAAATCATGCCCATGCTTTTTAAGAAAATCAAATCTGGCTCTCGTACTCAGAGATTACAATAAGAAAACGATGACTCTTGGAACACCCACAGCTACACCATAGGAGTCTTAATCCTGGCATGGGTATCATGTGTCTAAAAACTTAAAACAAATGGTGAAATAAGTGAGCAATGGAACACAACAAACATGAAAAGATGTGTTTCTGTGAGCCACTCATTATATTGGTCCGCTAAGGGCATGAGACTATGGGAGGCAGAGCTCTTTCTAGCATTTTATTTTATCTGTCACCCAGAACAATAGTTTTGAACATGGATGTTAAAGAAATACTGCTTACTTGTGTGAGAAAATTTGTCATTCATAGTCAGGAAGAATCTAGTCATCTTTTTGTGAGTGCACCCTCAGCGATTTTGCCAACGATACCAAGCTGTGCGATGTTGTCGACACGTTGGAGGGAAGGGATGTCATCCAGCAGGACCTTGACAGGCTTGAGAGGTGGGCCTGTGTGAACCTCATGAGGTCACACAAGGTCAATTGCAAGGTCCTGCATGTGAGTTGAAGCAATCACAAGCACAAATATAGGCTGGGTGGAGAGTGGATTGTGAGCAGCTCCCAGGAGAAGGACTTGAGGGTGCTGGTTGACAAGCTTGGTGTGAACCAGCAATGCAAATGTGAAAACCAACTGCATCCTGGGTTGCAAAAGCAGGGTGGCCAACAGGTCTAAGGAAGTGATTTTTCCCCCTCTAGTCTGCTCTTGTGAAACCCTGGAGTTCTGCATCCAGTTCTGAGGTTGTCAATATAAGAAGGGCACTCACTATTGGAGTGAGTCCAGAGGAGAAAGCAAAGATTATTGGAGGTCTGGAGCACCTCTCCTATGAAGAGGCGGAGAATTATGGATCTATCTAGTCTGGGGAAGTGAAAGATCTGGGGTGGCCTTAGAGCATGTATAGTCTGGGGAAATGAAAGTTCTTAGAGCACCTACCAGTACTTAAAGGGGGTTTCAAGAAAGGTGGAGAGGAACATTTTACAAGGGCATGTAGTGATACAACAAGAAGGAGCAATGGCTTTAAACTGAAAGAGGGCAGGTTTAGATTAGACAATAGAAAGAAATTCTTCACTGTAAGGGTAAAAAAGACTGGAGATACTGGAACAGGTTACCCAGAGAAATTGCAGTTGCCCCATCCCTGGAAGTGTTAAGGCCAGGTTGGATGGAGCTGTGACCAGCCTGGTCTAGTGGGAGGTGTCCCTGCCCATGGCAGGGGGTTTAGAATGATGTGATTGTTAAGGTCACTTCAAATCCAATCCATTCTATGACTCTCTGGTCTTTAATGCACAGATTGTTCAGTTTAGTTGGTGTGGAACTTGTGATTGACTGTAGTAAAGACATGGCTATTCGTTTAAGGTTATAAAATGCCTTTTCAGTGGTTTACATCCTTAGTATTGCACTTATTAAAAACAATCAATATATTTCACTTATCTGACTTTACACTGAGAAATTATTTTTTGAGACTTTGACTCATTTGTAGGATTTGGTATCAAAGTAGGAAACCACTGCCAAAAATGCCAAAGGCTAGAGAGGTTAAGACAATAGCAATATACTCTTTTAATCAGTATCTCTGAATATAAATTAAAATATAATGCAAAATACAATGTAGAAAGACATTGTATTATAAACGTTACCTAAAACTTATATTGGATCATATCCAATGTAAGTTTTGGGTAACGTTTGTTATAGAAGGAACATCAATGACTATATATTGTCAGAGTATTGCAGTACTTCTTACAAGGAAGTAGCAATACTATGTCAACAGTGTATCAAAAATAATCACAACTCAGCAAACTCTTTTTGGACTAATTAGATGGGTTCATTTTGATTTGTTTTATCTTGTCTTCAATAGAAGCACTAGAAACATCTACTGCAAACATTAGGTCTGCTGGAAAAAAAGAAAAAAATATTTCCAAGATGCTTTAAAATACGGTATACCCAAGTCAAATGAAATATTACTGGTCTAGATATCTACTAGTACACCACAGCCACACAAACAGACATCAAAGGATTTCCTAGGTTATAAAAGAGCTATCCTTGTGATTTTGGAAACATCTGGAGATTACATCTGGAAGAAAGCATTCCGAACAGATTAAAAAAAAAAGATTAAATTCTCTGAGAATGCACTAATAGGAAAGCTCTACACAAGTAACTGTGAAATCAACAAGGATGTGAAATAGATTCCATATTTAAAATAATTCACAAAATTACTGTGTGAGCTAATTAAAGAAGACTAGAGGGAGTTTTATTGCTTGGAGTGTTAAAAATTACAGTGGATGAGACACTAGGGGGCCTGTTCAAAAACATTTGAAACCTTTTGAAGTCATCATAAGCTTGTCCCTTGAATTTCAGCAGTTTTTGAGTCAACCACACATTATTGTGCTAAAAAGAATTGTTCTTCATTGTTAAGCTATGCAATACATCACTGCAAAGTGTTTTCATTTTTTAACCTAGACATATGTAAGTGTGGGAGAATATAAACACATATTTTTATCTCTCGGAATGAAATTAGTTGCAATATGAATAGAAAAGAAGATAGATATCACATTTATATGACATAAAGTTATATATTTCCATATTTCTCAGCATTGGTAAGGGATACAAACTCTGTTCTTTGCTAAAACTCACGATCTTTTGCTAACCAAGATACAAAGATAGGAGTACATTTTCCAAGCAGAAAATTAGTGCCGAAGAAAATTTAGTGACTGCATTGGGAGTCAATAAAAAATGTATTTTTTTGTTATCATAACTAATTAATTAGGTTGTAAAAAAGTGTGGACTATAATATGGAACCTAAGAGGAAGGAGTCAGCATTTCCCATAAGTTTTTCATTAGGTATTCCAACATTCTAGAATAAAATTTTTAAAATACTTTAAAATGGATGAGTACATTCCATTAGACTTGCATATTCATAACTCAGTTGTTTTTTTCATAATAAAGACCAGAAAAGTCCATGTGAAGTTTAACTTCTCCTCCTGTAGGTCTTGCAAAAGTAGGTAAGAATAAGTGTATTCAAAATTCTCTGTTTGTGCAGTTATTTACATATATTTATACATGCATGTGCAGGTGCTCCCTGAAAAGCCAGGTGGGTAGGAATTACTCTTCCCATCATTAATGTAATATCAGAACTGGATAAAAGTATTAGCCACGTCTTTTTTGGAAATGTCTCTGTGATCAGTGTAAATGCTGACCCTGAGCTGTGACAGATTGAGAACAAACTGGAGGAGGGCAAAACCACTGGCCAAACACCAGCTGCTGTTCCTGTGCCAGTGTCCAAGGGGATCTGCCTGTAGGAGTTCACTCTCTGGAGCCAAGCCCATGTGAAATAACAGCAAAACAAAAGTGGCTGATACTTGTTCACTCAAAACCCCTTCTGCACTAGAACTGCTACAGAATTCCTCACTATTCCACTTCTATCTAAAGTGTCATTAATTTATATTTCCAAATAACCAAATTCCATACCTTCTAGCAATCTAAGAAATGAAACTAGTGTTTTTAAGGTCATTAAAAGATGGCATTTTGGGGTGCCTTTTTATGACTTAGAGATCAGAGCTAAATTTGTACCTTTTTTTTTTTTTCTGGTCGTAATTTTCTACTTTGTGGAGTTAGAACCTCATCCAACTAGTTAGCTGTGAATTCCATTCATCTGTATCTTGTTTACCCAGAGCTATAAGGAAAAATATTTTTATTTACCAAAGCTTGAGGACTAATTTAAAACACCTAAGAAGCTGCAGTTTAAAAGAATTCCGAGCTGATGCACTGAAATTTACAATTTCTGTTAATCCCTGCATGATGAGTTTTTGTCTCTAGGTCTTCAATAATCCACTCAGTAGTTTCCACTCAAGCAAAATCAGGTAAACAAAGAAGCAGAGCTGAAATCCAAGATAATGATGTTTTAAAAATATCTATACACATAATTTAATTGTAAGAGAGTGTTTTTACTGATCACATTTTATTATATCTGTATTTCTCATAGAGCAGTAAAAAATAGCTTCTTTTTTTCCCAAAGATTAGTGACATTCTGCCCAGCAGTTTGATTGGTTTAATCAGTGGGTTCCACAGACAAGGTATGCAGACAGAAAATACCCCACCCCCAAAAGCTTATCTTATATTTTTTCTAGAACATCTTACTTGGCATAAGAGGCTGTTAAAAATTAACCAGAAATTTGTATTTGATGCAACTTCAGTACTATAAACTTGAAGTTAGTCAGAAAAAAACCCTCTTAATTTTCTGTCTTTTTATGGTAACTAAATACAGAATTAAAAATATTTGCAAGTATCATTTGAAATCAACTGAAATATAGAACAAAATAAATTCAGGTTTAGTGATCCCATATTAAAGTATCAGTTTATGTTTGTGGTACAAAGACTAAAATTAAAATTCCAGTGCTGTTCATATTTTTTTGAAAGAACTCTTTTTAGAATTATAACAACATGAAAAAGTGATATGAACCTAGGATAACTCTATAAGGGAGTCCAGACACTGAGTCCTGACAAAATGGGTTGAAAGTCATTCTGATCTTTTGGCTATAAACAATCCCCAGTGAATAGGATTTGACATAAAATTTTGTCAGTGACTTGGTTTATATAACAAAACCATTACAGACTAGACAGAAATGCCATGCTCCACTCAGGGAAAGCTTAGGGGAAAAAAAGAACTATAGGCATTGCATAATTTCTCTTCAGATAAGTTACACAAAGGATTGGCTTCATATAGTCTTGCAAAAACCCCAGGACTGACAATCCCTGGATTGGCAGCACCCAGGCAGAGCTTGGACAAGGCATAATTGAGTATTGACATCAAAGAGAGCATGGGAAATATCCCCCTTTCTTTGACCGTCATAGGAAAGACTCCATGATGAACAAACCAGGTTTGAGAAAACATTCATATGCCAAAACAAATCAGTACCAACAATTTCTGCCAAAGTTCAAAGCATCGCTGCAGTGTTTTCCAATAATGGGAAAGGTGCATCACAGAATACTGTACCATGTTGTCCCTGAACACTGTTAATTATTTTTTATTTTACTATCTATCCATAAGTAGGCTAGAGCGAATCATTTAATGTTCAGTATCTATTGATATATATTTCTGAGGCTCTATTTTCTTCCAGTATCATTTCAGTTACCTAAAACTGAAACAATACTGTTCTACTGAAAAAATATCCCAAAAAACAAACAAATGAACAAAAAAAAGCAAACAAATAAACACCTCACCAAAACTTCTGTGAGAACAAATATAACAAAAAGTGGTGGTCATTCATAGTATTAGAAAGTTTTTACTTTCACCCAGAGTTTTTTCATCTCCAAAGATTAGGCTTTAATAATATTTTTCAAGTATTTATAGAATATTTTCTGCTTAAGCAATCAAAATACTGTGAAAAGATTTAAATCAGGATTTCTTTGTCAAGATGTGAACCTGAAAATGTAGTAAGTCACATAAATTTCCTGACTAACTTTTCCACGTGAAAAGTTAGTCGAAGACTTAGGAATAGACCAGGCATTTTGTTCATAAATTAAGACCCCTTGGCAACCAGAAATTGATTTTCAATTCATTAGATATAGGATTTTCCCCAGTTTTTGTGAAAGAAAAGATTTTCTGTGTAGATGGGAAAATAATTTCAGTGCAATTTATGACTTCCCAGAAGTTTCTTCTTTTTTTTTTCTGAGACATGAAGATTTTCGCAGCATCATAGAAATGCTAGGGTGCTATAAGGTTAAAGTAGTTTGCACATCATTACCAGCAATCTAAAGGAATCTAAATTTTAGAAAAGTCTTTAAATCTAAATATTAGAAAAGGCTTTCTTTGGTTCATGGGCTGACAGATTTTAGGTTTTATTTTTGTTAGTGCAGTTAGTGGCAGCAGAGGTATTAATAATCAGATATTTGAAGAGTAATAGTTATTTCAAAGTTCCAGTAAGATTTAAAAATCTATTTTGTTGTTTGCTATCAAAGCATAGAAAACTTTTGACCCAAAAAAATAATTTCTAGTAAGGCATATAATAAAATTAAAGTAGTGTCTTAGAATATGACATCCAAACAAATAAACAGAGAGATGAATTGTGTATCAAATTTCCTCCAGGGCTCAAATCTATGAGCATGGAAACTTGCTAATGCAACCTGAATGATTAGGTTCTGTAACTCCCTAAGTTATTTCAAAATTTATTTTCTGTGAAGAAATGCTATTTATATATGAAACGAGTTGGATGGAAAAATCCTTATGAAGAACGGTGGAAGGTTATTGACAAAATGAAACATATTTAATTATGTAATTCTTCATCCATTCTAAAATCTAAAAAACTGCAAACATAAACATTTATTTATTGCATCAAAAGTTCTAAATCAATTTTCTCAAGGAAGGTAAACTTAAATTCCAATTTAACTCTTCAGAAACGTCTGTGTTATGTAGGAAAGAAAGGAAATGGAAAATACATTATGTCTCAGTCATCTAACATTGCTTAATGATACTGCTAGTAGTTTTATAAATTCTTTTCATATTTTTGATTTGATCATATTTCAGATTTATGGATTGGTTACTAATAATTTCAGATTATATTAGGCATTTATTTCTGCAGTCCTCATTTACAGTGAGCTGTTGCCGTTCACACTTCGATATATAATTGCCTCAAATAAGAAATCTCGGTATTAACTGAGAGGTAACTGAATATTTTGTGAGATTGCAAAAATCATTGTTAGTTTCTGTTGATTATAACAATAAAAAGTCTTGATAAATACAGTGAGGGAAATTCAGCAAATCACCTCCATCAAATAAGTCTGTCTTGATGCACATGTAATTGGTCAGATGCTTCTAACGTTCTTCCTCAGCAATGTAATGTTATTTGCACAAAGATATTTTTCTAGCCTTAGACATTATCTCCCTGAAAATTAGTAGCTGATAAATTAGGTGCTGATGGGGAGCCAACAGAGTGCAGTCAACTGTGAGTATGAAGATAGCACTATTTACATTCCTTATTATTCATAAAGACTTACAGGACACCCACACATCTGACATGGTTAGAACACATGAACAGTAGATTAAAATCATTCTGTATTAAATATAGAAAATGAAGTAGAAATGAAATTTTACATTTTGGCCATTATAAGAAAGTGATGTTTGTTCAGTATTTCCTCACTGATCTCTGTGTTTCTGTGCCAGTTGTCTTTTCAAGTAATAGAAAGCTTTATTTTTTGCTGGAAATTCTTTGCTTTAGATTTCAGTACAACTCATTGCCTAGGAATTACATTAGAGGCTGTATTGTAAACCCTAAGTCACACTGGAACTGAAAACTCAGAGGTGATATTTCTCCCTGGCTTGCTTCTTGGTTTTGTTTTTTTTTTTTTTTAAATTGTGGTATTAATTATTTTAATGTGAATTTTTAATTGGAATGGTTATTATAGAAGTTAATGCATCAGTCTTAAAAGGTGGCTGAATCCTTATATTCTGTTAAGCAAATGTAAATGTACCTGTCCTTAAATAACTACAGATAGCAATGTTCAATGTTGCAAAAAATAGGACAAGAGAAACCTAATATGCCTGGAAAGATACTTGTCTGGAAGTTGGTGTGAAAACTCACAGGAGTCAAACAAGAATGTATTTTGGATCAGCCCTGTGCTCCTGTAATCACAATATATACCCAGACGTGTGTTACTGCTTTCATTTAACTTGCAATTTTTACAAGTCCTGAGTTCCTGTGAGAGCTTTCAAGTCAGAAGTTCATTGGCCTTTTGTGGCAGAAGTCTGATTGACACAAACATATATACTGTCTTTGTAATCAAAACATCCAATCTCTACAACCAGACCCTTAAATTCCACTAGACACTCTGATACTTACATTGCTATACTGTCAATCAGAAATAATTATACTAAAATTCCACTGATTTGGGTATCTTTTCATGAGTAGACACAATCAATCATCTGTTCCCTCTGCCTGTGATCCTGGTCACTGGTCAGCTGTGGTCCAGGTGCCAAGGAGCTGTATTAGAGTGCTGAGCCTGAGGTTATATACCTATTTCAAAATCACACAGCTTCTGCATCAGGAGGCTATAGAAACAGTGACTTTGTTTGATTTGGCAGTGTCTGTCATACTGCTTGAGCAAAATTTTTCAAACACTCTCCAGGAAAGATCAAGAGCAGCAGAGGGGATTGCAAATTAAATCACAATAGTTAAGGGTTAGGCATACTTAGCTTCTGAGAGACTTAGTGAACCTTTATTACGTAGTTAGCATGATAGCAGAAGAAATTTGGAGATGACAGATGCAAAGTAAATACTAAAATATATATTTGAATTATCTATATATCTCACTGGGCCTAAAGATAAGGAAATTGCTCCTGCTGAGGAACAATGTACCATTTTGGGGAGTTTTTCTAATAATTCTGTTTAGAGTACAGGAACTTTCAAATAGACAATGATGTTTAAGAGATCAAAGACTAAGTAGAAAATAAAATGCAGAGTATTCAGTATCATCTTACCAGTCTAAATTTCCCATGCTAAATTTTAATCACCTCATTTAAGAAAAATTGAAAGAATTTTGAAGAGCAAAATAAATAGAAGCAGAAGACTTTGAAAATAATGAAGAAAGCTTGAGAAGTCTGATGCTAACTTGTGTACACAAGCAAGATGTAATAGTAAGATGTAATAAATTGGAAGTACTGACAATGTAATCATAGCCCCTGTTGTATCTTTTACCTTTATACCAAACAAGAGTACTCATTAAAATTGAAGATAGCCACTAATATTGAATGATAAAATGATTAAATTTTTTTCTACTTTTTTTCCTTTGTATTACCTAAGAATTTGTCTTTGAATAAATTGAGTTTCAGAGTTGAAAATATTAAAAAAACAACAAGAGATACACGTGACTGAAGAATACCCAGAGTCATATCTGATAAAGCATGTCCTTTTGAGAAGGGATACAGACTCACAGATTTCTGAGTATAGGACAAAACATTAACTAATGGCATTTTTTTGCCTATGGGCTGATTGTTTCATAATTGTCAACTGCAGAGTTCCCTTCACCTTCATTTGAAGCATGAGGTGATGGCCTCTCTCAAAGATGGGATAGTGGATTAGATGAATAATTGGTCTGATTCCTCATGACAGCTCAAATTATTCTATGTAAAGTCAAAGTAAAGGAGAAGAAAATCAAGCTTGTACTTTTGTCTGAAGATGAAAGCAACTCTCTAGTGGTGGGGTTTTGTGGGGAGGCTAATTCTTGCAAGCATTTCTGCTACACCTAAATAACACTGAAGTGAGAATTTCTGGAGATTGCTCCAAAATGCAATTCCTTGTAGAAGTAGGTTGTGCTAATTTAAGTTCTGGAAAAGGTTTAGAGCTTTATGTGCCTTCTGCCTGTAGTAATATACTTTGCTGTGCTGCAAGCCTCATTCACCCGGGCAAAATGCAGCAGTAGCTGTGGTGATATTCCTTCAGGCATCTGAGCCATCTTGCCTTTGACCACTGAAATATTTGTGTGGGATCCCATATTCTGCTGTGTGTACTTGTCCTTGTGGAACAAACATCACAAGCCACTTAGACTGCTTATAGACATTTTAAGCCTTTTGGGTCCAGTGGATTGGCAAGATAAAAATAGATGTAGCTACCTTTCAACATCTACATGATTACCAGATCTGTATAATGAAGTCATCTCTCCATTAGAGAAATAGCAGGAGCAGTTCTTTTTATGCTGAAGGGTGCTTGAGAGAAAGAGTCCTTTCCTTCCTTCTTGGCTTGCTTTTGGCTCTCGAGGAGAATATGCACAAACAACCCTGAGTTATTTAATGAATGCAACAACAGACTTTTCCTCCATGCAATCTCTATGGTACAAGTACATCAGGACATAGAGAACATTTTGTTTTTCTTCCATGTTCTATTGCTTTTTTTGTGTCTGTTTTAGCACTGTTTTGGGCAGCTGTGGTCACTGGAAGGACAAAATGCTGATCACAAGATGAAGGGAAGCTTAGAAACAGAAAAGGAGACTGTTTCTGCAAGGAAACAGAATGTATGGGTAAAAAAATAAAATTATAAGACGTTATTCTCAAAACAATGTGTCTCATATTTTCAGTAATAACTAATACTGTGAGTTCTGCAGTCCCCTAGTGTTACCTTTTGATAGAGGTTGATTATCTACTTTAGACCACTTCTAAAAGTTCCAGTATGATTCGGTTAGTAAAAGACTGCTGTGGAAAAATAACAGAAAAAAATATTTCCTGGAGAGACTGCTTGTCAAACAGCAAAAGAAGAGGAGTGAGACTGTAGAAATATGAGGTCAAATGGTCTTGACCACCATGAATTTACAGCAGTAGATTTTAGAGCAGCACTTAGTTCCTAATCACTAATGCCAGACACGTAGTGGATCTTGAGCAAGTCATGAATTTCTTGTGTGCATTTCTATAGATGGCTGTGTGATGGCCCTTTCAACCCTGTGCTTCTTGGGGCCATGGGGCACCTGGGGCATCTTTAAATCACATCTGAGTTATACAAGTTTTCCAGGCTGTCAAACAGGGTCCAGTGAATCAGCTCTTTGGTCAGCTGACCAGCAACAGCCCTACTGGGGGACCAGTGAAAGCAGAAACACATTAGATGGATTTTCTTGTACTCAAGGAAGTCTGAAAATAGTGCATGGCATGCAAGAATGATGGAGTAAATTTTATACATTGGGTTTCCCATCTTCTTTATGTAAAGTCTGCGGGTTTTTGTTCTTCTAGCACTTTGGTTAGTTGTTTTTTATGTCATGTCTTTAGCTAGACAGTGTCCCTACAAAGATTAAAATGGTAAAGAGTCCTCTAAGCAAGAAAATTGGTAGCGTTTTGCTTTGCCTTGCTCAAGATGTAGCTTCTCTGGAATTATTTTCCAATACCCAAAATACAGGCAGTTCCAAGGAGAAAAATAAGTACAAAATGTATCAATAGCTCCTTACACAAATGTGTCTGGGACTCATTTAATGCACTCATTTATCAGTGCCTTTATTTTTAGAGTTTTCTGAATTTATAGTCCTAGTGATTGAAATAAATCCTCCTGTTGATATGCCCATATTCTTCCATGTAGTCCATGGGTTTTTCTGGGAAATTTTGACCAGGAATTGCAGTGATATGGAAGGCTGCTTAGATCATGCAGTTGAAGGTGGCAATTCAAATGTCAAGCACTGAGTGAAAAGCTGATTTCCACAGTTTCATAATTAAGTCCTTTCTTATGCAGCCTTGCTCGTTTTGTGGTCCCAGGTGTGAGAAGCAGCTGGTTGGCTGAGCTTGCGTGGGTGGCCAGCTGTGCCTGGCACGTGCTCACACAAGAGGAAATTGCAATGAAAAGGTGCATTACCTAAGAGAACATGCTGTGTCCACAGGTTAGTGTCACACCCTGCCCCACAGAGCAACCAGATGAGCCTCTGCTTTTCAGACTAATAAATATATCAAATGTAACAGTTTCACAGACTCCTCTATATTTCCTAGTGCAGGGATGGTGCAAACAGCAGATAAGACCAACTGGGGAACCCAAAATGGCATTTCATGCATGGACTGAATTATATATCTACTTTACATATAGGTGTATACATACATTTTGTGTCTGAGTCACACAACTTGACATCCATTTGCAATTAGAAGTTTTTCAACATGTACCATGATACTGCTCCAGGATTCATTGTGATAATAAAGTCTTCATGTGACAAGATTTAAGTTTATCCTAAATGAATGAACTGTATTTAATCTTGCAAATGTTAATATGATTAGGAAAAAAAAGTGTTTATGTCAATGTACCTAAATGCCCATTTTTCAAATGATGATAACATGTTTTTCTTGCATTTTTAGGAAAAGATACAATTATGATAAATGACAGATTCTGTATTTTTCATTATCCTTGGTTGCAAATGCTGGTATTAAGGTTGACTGATGCACATTGCACAAATATGATGCTTTAAACTATGGACCAAAACACTAAGTAAACAGTTTCATGTGGCAGATAGTAATGAGTAATCCTGGACAAGCACAGTCTTACCAGTAATACAACCTTTAGGCTATACAGTTTTGTGTTCTTGCTTTATTAGACATTCTTGAAAAGAAAAAAATCCTTCTCAATTATTAAATTCCCCAGTCAGACAAGAAATGCATAGACTAGATAAGGAGGCAGAATACATTTATTTCCAATATATCTCCCCATAATCTGAGTTTTGAAACTTACCTACAGTCTGTGCATACAAAGCATTCAAATATAATTTTTCAATCACCTGTAACAAGAAACAGCTTAAAATTTTACTTTTCGGTTTTTGTTTGTAATCTTGTTTCACAAGTATACAAGATTTTCAACGATGTTCCAAATTTACAAAGGTAAGAGACATAATTTGAAAGTTGAAGAGTCATAATAGAGAATAATGGAGTAAAGGTTGTTTTGTGACAGGTAGACCAATAAACCTGAGCTGCTAAAGCAGAAGATGAGCAAAAATGAAGCTGGAAATAGCAAATAAGTACTGGACATTGATGGATCATGGGTTTACTGAGAAAGATGGAGAAGAGATGATTCTGAAGGAGGTCAAATGCATCCATCTAGACATGGAAAAAGAAACAAAGCAGAAGGATGACAAGGTTGAGCAAGTGGTAAATGGATGAGTTGATCCATGACTGGGAATCCGTCTGGGAGGTGGTGCCAAGGAGTTGAAGGGGATGTCATTGCAGCTGTACCAACTACCCAGTATGAAAAAAGAGGCTTGAGTAGAGGAAAAGTCCAGTCAGCATTATTTTTCTCTTTATTTTCCTCAGTCTGTGTAAGCTTTGAGATATTACATGTATCCTATCTATAGGCTCTGAATTTTTGGCCATGTCCATAGTGCAATAGGTACAATTTGGTTCATAACTCTTTTTTTTTTATTTGAGTACTCACTTAAACGGATTTAGATTTATATGTCCAGATATATATTTGAGGAGAAGCCAGTAAGATCAGTTGGTAAACTGCAGATTTTTCTTGTTGTATCAAACAGGAAAACACTGAGTGCTAAAGCTGTCATCATCACACGGTCAAGGCTGAGGCATCATTATGGAGCTGTAGGCTCAGGAGTTAATATTTTTGAGTGCTTAAAAAAATGAGATGAATAAATCTGATCATGGAGGAAAGTTTTTATGCAAATTGATGGGATTTATTAATTATAGGCAGCCTTGTTTAGCTTTTGACTTTAAAGAAAATGTCCTTGTCTGAAGCATGAAGAAATCATGTTAAGGTTTGTCCACAAGTGTCATTTGGCTGTAGGAAAAGACAAACTGAGTCAAAAGGCTCTCTTCTCTTGGGGCTCTACTTCAGGGACTCCTCAGAGACTTTGGAGACAGCTGCAAAGGCAAACTGGCATTTTTGCAGAGTATACATAGTCATTACTACTCTCCTTTAGTGTTGTTTCAACTTTTTTATGTATTCCTGCATTATGGAGGGTGGATATAATTTGGTTTTCAGTGTGTAATTAGCACACCAGTATAAGTTGCCTGATGCTTTTCCCTCAGACAGAGACAGAAAGGAGTACTTACTGTTTCTTTGCAAGTTCAAGAGTTAATATCCTAAATATGGGCCTGGGAAATATCTTCCTAAAACCCACCACTCTGAGACTGCTTATGTCCCATGACCTCTCGTGTCACTGCTGTGACTGACCTCCACAAAGTCTCATCATGTATTTGTATGAGTTCTAATTACCTTTAATTTTGTTGAAAAGAAAGAGATTCAATGGGTAAGTTACTAAAGCCAAAATTTTAAAATATACAGCAGTTTATCCTGCAGTGAATGCCAGTGCCTGACAAATAAAATTACAGCAGCCGTAAAAGAAAAGTGTCCCAGTCTACAAAGTTAATGGTTTCTTTGGTAATTAAGTTACAAAACTAATGTAAACACTGCAACTCTTTAGTTATAGCAGAGCTCGTAAAGTGCTTTTGTCTGTTTTATTTTCTTTTTGAGTGAACATAGAATAGGTTTATTGTTTAAGTTTAGAATAAACTGAATTACAACATTGAGCCTTTAATTATTTGACCATTTGGAGTACAATTAAATACCTCTAAAAATTGGCTGGTAGTTTAGTTAGCACTCTCAAGTTTTAAATGAAAAACTGAATGATATTTTAAATCTAATTTACTTAAACAGCCAAATCAAATCTTGCTGTGAGCACTTATCAAAGTTAATCTCCACTTGTGCTTTTTATAAATTGGGAAAACCAGCTGTATTCATCCTGTTCTTTAAACTTGGGTTTCTATCAGTGGTAGTGAACAGACATCTGGTTGAATAGGTATTATCTTGAAATAGAGTAATTTTTATTTAAAGGCATGCTTTCTGTCATATGATTTTAAAAAAAGGTGCAAAAACCTACTAAAACTTTAAAAGAACAGAGGATATGGTAGTAATCTTGTATTTAGATTGTCTTTCCTGCAAGTAGCTATGTTCTGAAATATGTTCATGGGCATGTTTTGGTGATTTGTTATATTTTTGGTATAATAGCCCATTTTGCTATTACCTGATTACAGGAGAGATACACATTAGCATCTAGCTGTAATTTGATTTTATCCTGTCCCCATTTCCTACATGGTTCTATTTCAAACTGTATTTCAAACTGTGTATGCAGCAAAGTTGTCTGGCAACAAAATCCACAGAGCCAAGTAGGTATGTGGTACCAGATAATTTGATCCTTTACCTTCTACACCATTTTGAACTCTTCTTATCTTACTTTGTTATCATTTACACCCCACAAGCCAACATGAAAGTCACTCATATTTTCATGAACATAAGTAGAAAAACAGAACTTGTCATGATTGAGGGAGTTATATAAATACTTACTGCATTTTATTTTTAAAGAGCATTGCATTGAATAACCTCTGAAAGATGAAGGGCTGTATTTTTTATCTGTATAATGCTGACCAGTTTCTTAGCTGATAGCTGAATTTATTTCAATTTGTTTGAATGCAGGAAAAAAAGCATGCCAATATGACAATAATATTTATTTAGACAGCATTGACCGTTGGGTGTTGACCATATCTACAATGTAACTCTACCCAGGATAATAGATATATTTCAATATACCAATATGCTAAGAGTCTGACCCTACTCCATGTGAATGTCAACATTTCAATAGTTTCTGTGTTTAAGTACAGAAATCTTAGGCTATTTAGTCCATGCAAAAACTATGTAGGATGAAAGGGAAAAAAAGTTAAAATTAAAATCAAAATGCAAAAGCAAAATAAATGAATGCAAAAAATTATATAAATCTCTTTGTCAGACTGAAAATATTGGTTAGGGTTGCTATTTTAGACATGCACATAATGAAGTCTGAATAGAATAATCCCGTCTCTGAATTTAGAGTTGGCAAGTGTGAATAATGGCTATTTTTCCAATTTTGTCAAAGCAACCCATAGTAGTAAGAGCAGAATATCTTCTCAGTGTAAATGGCTATGACAGCCACAAGCAGGCACCCTAATGTGGTACCCACAGTTGTAGTCAACAGCTACTGCAATCTGTCCTCTACAACACCTCTTTTTATTTTCGATTATTTCACAGCTTAAGGCACCACCAAGCAAGTAGTTTCCTTCTCAGCAGGAGCTGCTGCAGCCTGTTGTGCCAGTGCTGTGAAGTGTAGTGAGGCTCAGGGTCACTGTGAAATTGAGAGATGGGCAGAGAGGAAAAAAAAGTAGGTAGTCAGGAGGACAGAAGGGAAAACGGAGCAAAATATCATTTGTGTTGGATAGGATTGTGTTGGTGCCCCGGTACAAAGCAGAAATCCCTGGATGTGCTTGGCTAGATGTCCAAGTGATCAGGGCTCACTAAAAAGGGGTAGAGTTTCTAGAACACGACAGAAGCTACTGATTTTACAAAGGATTACTCCAGGAATTCTTACATCTTTCTTTTAAATTAAAAATAAAGGGGGGGGGGGGGTGAAAAAAGGGGAGAGATAGAGACTGTAATTTATTTTATTTAGCCTTATTTCTGAGATCCTTCTTTCAGTTCACAGTTTTCTTATGTTCTTTATTCTGACTTGTTGGTGAAGTTCCTAACAGACCTTGTATTTAATTGTCTGTTCTTGGTGTCTGTGTTTAGTTGGAGGTTTGTTGCCTTCTTGTGCCCTTGCTATCAGAATTCCATCTTACCCATTAACGTATCACTTTATCAACTTGCCCCAGCTGAGATGGTAATTGAGATAGATCTGTAGGACCCAGTAACAACAACAAGACACAGACACAGTGGGTACTGAGAAGCATTCCCCTACAGCTTGGCTACTGTCCATCACTTTCACATCAGTTTTCTCTCAATTCTACTTAGGGGATTTTTGTGGCCAGATATTACCTGTTATGCCTGTTTGAAAAAGGCACAGAATGATACCCCATGGATCACCAGTGACTGGTTTTAGTGCTTGACCTGAAAAGCACCGAGAAAGGAATTGTTTTTCTAAGACCTNAATATATATATATATATATATATATATATATTGAGCCATGTGTTTACATTTCTTTGCCTCCTGGTGACTTTCTTCTTTTGTTATTGGTTGACATAACTGCTACAGAGTAAATAATGCCATTGTTTGTAGGAGTCTCATAGAAGGCCACTTCTACAGCTGTGTTCTTATTTTTTCTTTTGCATGTCCATTTCCATTGGTATCCCCTCACACCTGCCCAAAGCTCTACACTTTTCTGTTATAACCTTTACGTGGAGAGTACCTAAAGAAAGGTGAAAAGTCCTATTTTAGATATATTTATTGTATGTTCGCTGATCTCTGGAGATCATCCAGTCCAATCCCTTGCCAAGGCAGGGTCACCCAGAGCAGGTGACACAGGAGCTAGTCCAAGTGGGTTTGGAAAGTCTCCAAAGAGGGAGACTACAACCACTATGGGCAACCTGTTCCAGTGCTCTGCCACCCTCAGTGTAAAGAAGTCCTTCCTCACGTTGAGGTGGAATTTCTTGTATTGAAGTTTACGGCCATTGTTCCTTGCACTGTTGTGGGCATTAATAAGAGTCTGGCATAATCCCCCTGTCACTTTGAGATATTTATATGCATGAATGTCTTCTCCAGACACACCAGGCCCAGCTCCTGCAGTTTTGTTCCAGATTCCTAACCAGCTTTGTGGCCCTCCACTGGACCCTCTCCAGTAGCTCCTTGTCTTTATTGAACCATGGAGACAGAACTGAACACANCCCGGTACAAAGCAGAAATCCCTGGATGTGCTTGGCTAGATGTCCAAGTGATCAGGGCTCACTAAAAAGGGGTAGAGTTTCTAGAACACGACAGAAGCTACTGATTTTACAAAGGATTACTCCAGGAATTCTTACATCTTTCTTTTAAATTAAAAATAAAGGGGGGGGGGAGGGGAAAAAAGGGGAGAGATAGAGACTGTAATTTATTTTATTTAGCCTTATTTCTGAGATCCTTCTTTCAGTTCACAGTTTTCTTATGTTCTTTATTCTGACTTGTTGGTGAAGTTCCTAACAGACCTTGTATTTAATTGTCTGTTCTTGGTGTCTGTGTTTAGTTGGAGGTTTGTTGCCTTCTTGTGCCCTTGCTATCAGAATTCCATCTTACCCATTAACGTATCACTTTATCAACTTGCCCCAGCTGAGATGGTAATTGAGATAGATCTGTAGGACCCAGTAACAACAACAAGACACAGACACAGTGGGTACTGAGAAGCATTCCCCTACAGCTTGGCTACTGTCCATCACTTTCACATCAGTTTTCTCTCAATTCTACTTAGGGGATTTTTGTGGCCAGATATTACCTGTTATGCCTGTTTGAAAAAGGCACAGAATGATACCCCATGGATCACCAGTGACTGGTTTTAGTGCTTGACCTGAAAAGCACCGAGAAAGGAATTGTTTTTCTAAGACCTGCTGATGGAAGATTTGCTGTTATTTTAACTGAGCAGAGGAATAGGCTGCATGGTTACCATGCTGTGTACCTCAGAGACAGCTTTAGTACCTGGAAATGCTCAGGGAAGCTGAGTGAGGAGACTTCTGATGTTCTCAGTACCCATACACTGCTATGAAGACTCTTTAGAGATACTCCCAGAGTACTTCTGACAGAGGATTTAGACATCCCTTATATCAGCCATTTCTAAATTCATTTGAACTTGACATCACCTTTCTTCAGTTTATATGGCCAAGCACAGTAATTCTTCAGCTGTAAGAGGCTGCATCAGAAATTTGTCACTTAAACAGTTTTTATTGTTAGAACAGCCCAGAGCAGGTGACACAGGAGCTAGTCCAAGTGGGTTTGGAAAGTCTCCGAAGAGGGAGACTACAACCACTATGGGCAACCTGTTCCAGTGCTCTGCCACCCTCAGTGTAAAGAAGTCCTTCCTCACGTTGAGGTGGAATTTCTTGTATTGAAGTTTACGGCCATTGTTCCTTGCACTGTTGTGGGCATTAATAAGAGTCTGGCATAATCCCCCTGTCACTTTGAGATATTTATATGCATGAATGTCTTCTCCAGACACACCAGGCCCAGCTCCTGCAGTTTTGTTCCAGATTCCTAACCAGCTTTGTGGCCCTCCACTGGACCCTCTCCAGTAGCTCCTTGTCTTTATTGAACCATGGAGACAGAACTGAACACAATACTTCAGATTTGGCCTCACTAGGGCAGAGTACAGGGCCACAGTTTTCCCTGGTACTTGGGGTTATTCCTCCCCAGGTGCCAGACCCTTCACTTGCCTTGGGTGAACCTCGTTATTCTCCCTGCCCAACTCTCCAGCCTGTCCAGGTCTGGAGAAATGGCAGCGCAGCCTTCACGTGTATCAGTGACTCACCCCAGTTTCATATCACCAACAAACTTCCTCAGAGTGCATTCTGTCCCTTCATCCAGGTCATTGGTGTTGAAAAAGTTGAATAAGACTGGAAACAAGCTGAATAAGACTGAAACAAATTGAATGAGATTGGATGATGATCAATTAGAGCTTTAGGTTGAATGGCTTAAAGTTTCTGCCATCATAGAAGAGATTTTTCTTTGTAGCATTATTTGTACAGAAGGCAAGGATCACAGATCCCCCCTGCCTGCATGTGTCTGTGTCTTTGGGCTCCCTTCAGAAACTTTTGAACTTGGTGCATTTTAACAGAATGTGACAGAAGTAGAGGAGTCTAATTAATTAAATAATTAGATTTCCACAGATTTATAAATGTTTCAGTTGGACATCAAGGTCAATCAGTCACAAGACACTTCTATAATGAATTATATTTTATTATTAGTTCCAGTGATGTCAGACCTTACTGTTGTCTTTCATTAATCATTCAATTGCTTTGGTGCTAGAGGATGTGTAAACACACATGATGAATGTAGATGGCTGTGCAATCCATGACTTTTGAACAATCCAGATTTTCAAATGATGGTATTTGTGCATCTAAATGTGGTGGTATTTGTGCATCCAATAAAATGTCAAACACCTAACTGAGTTTCATGTATGGAAATCTTGGGTGTTAAGTAACTAAGCATTTTTTAAAGTCTCCATGTATCTTTTCAAGCATATGAGAGAACATCTGTTGCTCTTTTGTAAGTATGAGCAACAAAGGTTCCTTTTCAGTCCACTGATATCCTCATTTTTAGGAAACACTGATGCTCTGAATTCCAAATTCCTCTCTGGTTCCCTAAATTATGCATATGGACAAGGAAAAAAAAAAACAAACAAAAAACAAACAACTAAACAAAAAATATGGACAAAGAATTAAAAAAAAAAAAGCTTCAGATTTTTCAGTCAATTATCTGCAGACATCTTTCTTTCCTGAGGTGCATTAAAAATATTCACAAGTAAGGTGCAATAATCTGCTAAGCATATAAATCTGAGATAGTTGCCTAGGATTCCCTAACAGTTGGCAGAAAGAGATAGGTGATGCTCGAGGCTAATTCCCCCTAAGATAAGTACGAAAGCTAAGTGGAAAACATTGCCCTGTGGACATTCCTGTCTCTTTTTGTAAGGCAGACTAGATGATTAGGTTATATTTGACATCTATCATTTTTGTTGTTAAAATTAGCCAAAATTATAGCCCCATCTAGTCTGCAAATTGACATATCAATTTCTGTGAAGTAAAAGTGTTCCTCAATGTGAAGTGGGTAAGATCTACTCCTCAATATTCCCTTAAATTGTCTTCTATTTCATGAGATTCATCAATATAATTTTGTCATCATATTTAAAACTTGAAAAATGAGGGACAGTGTTCAAAAATGATTATAAGATCTGAATTCATACCTTTCCAGAGACTAAAGCAACTTCAAAATTTCCTTAATCTGATTTAGAGCCCAGAGATTGGTCCTGATCATGCAAGCATTTTTCCTACTGATTCTCATTGTTTGCAATTAAAGTCTTGCTAATTGAGAACTACTTGCCTTGACCAGTCTAAAATCACATTCATGCCATTGCAGAGTCTCTGAAATATTTATCTTTGTCATTGATAGACAAACTGTGGATAATCAGCTCAACCCTGTGAGTGAAAGTTGAACTGAAAGGTTTTTGCAAGTTATTAAGAAACACTAAAGATGGCAACTTATCTATGTTCTCTGTAAATATATTCTGAAATCCCACTAGGAAGAATTTGGTCCTAGAATAATATAGATTGTGAGGAGTTTGTGTTGATCTTCTAATCCACAATAAAAGAACATGCCCTCTTCTGGGAAGTGTTCAATTCATTGTCTACACTCATAAAGTAATCTCAGGCTTGAGAACGTGGACAAATTTTGTTTTTAAGAAAATGTATTCAATTTCCTTTTAAAATCTCTCAGTACAAAAGTTCCCAGTAGCAATGAGCCTGCAAGCAGCTTACATGCTGCTTCTAAATAAAGCTTTTATTCCAGGCTCCCTTTTTTCTCACCTTACACACACAGGCACACAAGGGACTCACTCCTGGCAGTTTCTGCCACGTTGTCTCCTAAATACAGACAATAGTCTGTCATCCAATTGTAAGCCCTTGATGTCCTATTACAGCACTGACAATTCAAGCAAAGAGAGCTTCCAAGCTTGGCAAAGGGTGAAGTCTCCTCTCCTGCTTCCTGTTCATTCACCACAAGTCTGTTGGAAGCATGAGAAAAGAGGGATGCAGCTCACACAGGAACATGAATATCATTCATAGCCACCACCATGCCATGTAGCAGCATATCTGGCAATGCCACACTGGCCACACTTTGAGGGACAGAGCTATAAACCTGACAGGTGTCCCTTTTTCTCCCCTGTACCATTAATCTTATGCTTATTATCAAGGCATTTTCAAGGACTAACACAACCAGTTTCCTTCCACAACTGATATTTCTGGATGACAGGAGAGGAAGGGCCATCTTCAGATTCTGCTAAACAGGAGATGGGTTTACCCTGGTCTTAGAGGTCATTGCAGTATCTTGCAAAGCGGCAAAAATAGAAATGGATCCCATATGTCACTGGAAATCTACTGTTCTGAAAAAAAAAAAAATAAAAACAAGTTATTTACCCAATATTTTATTTCTTTTTACTATAACGTGTAAGAACAGAAATAAATGCCTTCTGTTTGTGAAGTGTAAATCTATTGTGGAAGTATTTTTCGCTGAATTTAGTAAGGAAAGCAGCATTCATTTTGGAGGATTGTTTTGACTTTTATAAAAACTGTTCCACAACCTACAGAGATGTTGCAGGTATGAGAAAGGGATCTGGATCCTATTCCCTTTCTGTGCAACAACTAGACCATAAACCAGTATCCCTTGGTGAGTCCAGCAAAGGGAATGCACAAACATGGGGGGAGAAGTGTGGGTGCAGACACTTTATACTGGAGTCAGTGGAAATCCTGAACACATTTGCTGTGGACACCATGGAGAATCACAGGAGGAGCTGGTACCCAAAGCAATGCACCAGACAAGGTAGAGGTGCACTGCTCCCTGCAGAGTTACATCTCTCCTGCTGACACATGCTGTTACTGCTTATCAGTCCCCAGCAATTTAATTTCCCTAACAGTGTACATCACATTTTAAAAGGTGCTTTAAGAGAAGTATCAATGGTATCTAGAATATAGCAAGCAAGTAGTTTAAGACAGTTAAGTTGCAAAAACCATTGCATACTCAGTCTACCAACTATACTTTCAGAAATGTCTTTTTTTTCCTTTATATGATGTAGTATTATTGGGAAATCAGATGCAAATAAACATTAGTTTGGAAAAGATGGAGAAGGAGAACATTATCACATTCATTTAAATAAAACAAAGTAAGCACAACAGACATTTTTTTTCCTTCACTGCTCGATGTGGTATAATAAATCATCCTTGATGTTTCCCCATTTTATTATCATTATCTGTGAACAAGCAAGAAGGAAGTTGATTCTTTATCAGCTATGACATTCATCTGAAAAACAAGACTAAAAATTCACTCTCCAGAGGAAAAAATTAAAACCATTAGGGAAATATGGAACAGAATGCCTAATCAAATGATTATATTGGATGAAGGAAACCCATGATTTGACAATGAAGCATTTTGTAGTCAGAATTAACTTGATAATTATAACGAGTTATGAATTTTGCAATTATTATTTTTTAGAAATGTATATCTGTCCTAGAGAGTGGATTTCAAAACAACAGTGTTTTCGACATCAGGAAAAAAAAATGTACTAAAGTACTAAATAGAATTAAAGTTTATATACACACAAAACATAACTGTAACTGCAAGTAGCCTTAGCTTGCACCAAAACCGATATTTACTGGTGAAAGCAAGGACACGTGATCTGGGAGGAATATAGAAACACTGTACAAACATGCAGGAACAGGGCTAGAAATGTCAAGGCCCTTCTGGATTTGAATCCAGTATGGGACATGATGGGCAATAAGAAGGCTTCTGCAGTAAAAAAAAAAAAAAAAAAAAAATAAAAAGGGCAAATGTGTTCCTGCTGCTGAACTGTGCAGAGTACCTGGTGATGAAGGACGTGGAAAAGGATGAGGTGCCCAGTGCCTTCTTTGCTTTGGCCTTTACTGCTAAGACTGGCTTTCAGCAATTCCAGGTCCCCAAAGCCAGTAGGGTAAGTCTGGAGAAAGGAAGAATTACCTTTAGGGAAGAAGGACCAGATAGGGGAACACTCAAACAGGTAGGGCAGGATAGGACATAAAAAAGTATGAGTGCATCCCTGAAGGTTTTTACCCATTAGTACTGAGGGAGCTGGCCACTCACCACAAGGCCACTGCTGATTGTATTTGAAAGGTCACAGCTGTCTGGAAAGGTTCCTGAGGACTGGAAGAAAGCAAATATTACTCCTATATCTAAGAAGATAAAGGAGGAGAACTCAGGGAACTGCAGGCTTGCCTGCCTCACTTTAGTCCTTGAGAAGGGGTTGGAGCGAAAAATCTTGGCAGCCATTACTGAATGCACTAAGGACAAGAAGGTGATTGGAAATAATCAGCGTGAATTTATGAAGCAGAAGTCAGGCCTAATCATGCTTTTGTGCAGTAAAACAACTCGCATGGTGAACGAGAGGAGAGCAGGAGATGATGTACATCTTTACTTTAGCAAGGCTTTAGGCACTGTCTCCCATATTATCCTCACAGACTAACTGATAAAGTGTGGATTGGAGGAATGGACTACGAGGTGGATGAAGACTTCTTGAACTGCTCGTGCAAAGAGTTTTGATAAGCCACCCAAAGTCCAGCCTTTGAGATAAATCTGTCATGTGCAGGATAATAATGAAGCAACAAAAGCATCCTGCTTAGCAGGTGTCTGTGAAATTCAAAGCACACTTTATGGACAGGCTGCTGAAATACAGAATAGACTTTTTTGGGGATAGATGAACCACCTATGCTGAAGTTCAGAGTAGTCAGATCTTAAGGAGCACCTAGTCCTTTGTGCTGGCATGGGGATGGTGTGCCTTGTAAGCAAGCTTGGGAACTGGTTGTGGGACAGGATTTTTCCTGTAAAAGTACCTTGGTCAGCTTTGGGACAGATCAGCATCTTGACCTAGCACAATGAATGGAGGAGGAGAGAGAGGATGAAGCCATGCCAAATTTGCTCTGCGCTGACATAAACTGCTGTCCCTTTCTCAATGTGAAACAATAGGAATAAATCGAAGAGCAAGATTTCAGGAACTAGACCTGTATGTGAGCACAGTTGCAAAGATTTTTTTGTACTGCAAATACATCCTAAATTATCTTTCATATATTTATAGAGTGATTATCTTTCACTGTGTAAATCACTTGACACTATACAATAATGTTGAAAGGAATAGCAGTTCAGGCAAAGTCACACTTTACACATGGAAACAGGACTGCTTTGAAATGTTCCCCTTAGCTTGACTTTTTGCATATCTGTTTTAAATTTTACTGAGCAGAGAAATATTCCCTTTGAAGTAGTGTATGTAGATCTATATTTTGTTTAGAAATATTTCATTATTGATTGTGTGATTAATTAGAATGGTAACTAGAAGGAAACGTATATTAATGGTCAAGTGAATTTGGTTTGTTTTTCTTTTGTTGGATAAAGTACTAACTGTATCAAGAGAAATTGCTTTGGAATGGTTCAGCTGACTTAAAAGGGTTAACTGCTTTTCTGGAAGGGCAAACCTATTTATTTCCTTATCTGTCTTGTTCCAGAGAAAAGCAACTGGCATGGAAAGTATTTTCTAACTCTGGCTAAGCTGTTAATTAGCACACTTCTCAGAAACAATGGATTTTGTGAACAAAATGAAACAAATCCGTGATTGAAGAGAGCAATTCAGAGCACTTAGGTATTGCTTTTGCCTACAGTTTCCTGCATACTATAATTTAAGAGTTTCTGTTTTTTAAAATACGTATTTTTGAAATTTGTAGATATGTATTAAAATATGTATTTTTGAAATTTGTGTCTTAGGTTAGAAAAAATACACAAAGCTCCAAGTAGAGGCATAAAACTGTAAGAGCACAAAATCTTTTTGTTTTCTTCTTTTTAACTTAAATGTGCACATCCATAACACACGGCAATGTTAAGGCAGTGATAGTAATAGGCTTAGCTGTTGGTGACTTTTTTCTGAATAATAGTATGTTTCCTGAAAAATGCAGTTCAGGGATTAAACTCCACATGATTTGCTTTAAGCTCTTAGATGAATTACAGAGAGGGAAGGGAAATATCTCCTTTGAACTTTTTTGAAACTAAATATTGCATCTTTTTTATTCCAAAGTATAACATTTAGAAACCTATGTATAAAAGTGAGATTTTTTTGGTTAAATACACTGGAGAAAAATACTTTGTTTTTGTGGTGACCTCAGACTTGGTGGTGATGTTACATGAATAAAAAGGAACATATAACTTGATTAATTATCACAAAAAGTAAGAACTATTCATGCTAGGAGAGAAACAGATGTCCAGAATTTACTTGACTTTGCCACTGTCCTGTAGTACATTCTCTATGAAAGCTAAGATTGGAAAGCCATTGTTTCTACCTGGAATATTCCTCAGAATTTTAATTAGTGGAATATTGGGTTTAGGCATTCATTTGCATTCTGGAAATTGGTCTTTGTTGGAGCTAGGTAAATCAAAATAATTGAATAAGGTGCAGGTCCCCTAAAAATAATTCATGAAAAAAAAAAACTACAAAAAGGAGAAATAATTTTGTGGTGTGAAATAAGGTAAAGGAGGACTTTCAAAATCAGTCCTTTAGTTATCTCACAAATACCTATATTTTTGCAATTGAATATACAACCATTTTTAAACATTTTACATTTGCTAGAATCAAAAGAAATTTTTTATTCTTTCCTGTCACAAAACGGGGACTTACTGGAAATGTAAACATAAATGAAGCACATGCTCCTGATGAGTTTAACCAGTAAAACCCACTGCTTCTTACTGGCTGGCTACCTGCCATGAAAACTACAAACTCACAAAAGAAATAAAAAAGTTTCTCTAGTGAACAAGAAAGGTTTTACATATATTGAGATTAAATTCGTGCTGTATTGTCTGTGTATCACATGTATGTATCCAAGAATTCTCATTTCTCTTTCGATGCAGACACTGCAAATAACAACCTCTCGTATACAGGGTGAGAAAGAAAACAAATACTGAATTTTATTCAGATTGAATAAAATAGCTGAAGAAAATTATGCAGAAAGATAATCATGGGGCATGAATTTTAATTTTATTATGTGTATGACTTTATTTGAGTTTAGCTAGAGAAATAAGCTGCTTCTTAAGGTGCTTGGAGAATAAGGAAATCAAGCATTATTCCTTATTCAGAAATAACACTGTATTATATGTTACACTAGTTTTGAAGCACCAAACCTCTCAGTGAATTGATTCTATTAAAGAAAAAGTGCACGTCCCCAATATACACACCTGTTTTTACAGCACTCTTGATGGCAGTATCATTAATTAAAGTAGATGCTGAGTTTTTCTTTGTGTATCCATCAAATTATGACTATAGGCTGTGGCAATCTGAAAGGAATTTGCTTTAAACAGAATTATCTCAAAATCTGCAAACTGCCTTATATGTGGGAACTGCCTCTGGAACCTGCATTATGCTGGTTATTATACACCATCCCAACTGGTGTATTTTTGCTATCAAATGAGAATCAGGCTTTTTTTTCTTGTGCTTTTACTGTCCTGCCAGAACAGTGACAGAAGGTGAGGAACGTCTTGAGATGTACAAGACCAGTAAAAGTGTGATTTTGGTACTCACAGTTGGTGACTGAAATGCAATGTTGATTTGGGTTTTTTTTATTTTCCTTAACTTCAGCATTGTCTCAAACATAAGCTGCTACATTCAATTTTACATCATCTGTTCCTACTGATCTTAATGGATCCTGAAGGTGCCTGGTTTTAAATGGTATCTCAACTACTTAAATAGGTAATTTTTCACTTTTGGTTGCAGTGAGTAGGTAACAGAGCACTTTAAAGGTTGGCTTCCTGTGGCATTTTCTTTCCTAGTTATGGAACGAATTAGAAAATCCTATTCCCAAGTCCTCTACTCCAAGGCCTCTAGTGATAAATTTGGAAATGTGACACATTATATTGTTTGACAATTTTCCTTTCTACCAGATAAACTATTAAATGAATAAATTTACTTTATAATGTTTTTTGCAACTTATTCAATCACTGAATCCTCATCAGTCAGTAATATACTGATATCATACCTGAACTGCTAGTCCACCTAACCTCCCAAACTACAATCAGTTGGTCATTCTTATCAGTACTTGTATTTGTTAACTTACCCTGCATCACCTATCCACCTCTGTCTTTACAGAAAGAAACACAGAGATTTCTGTTTGTCCTTTAGTCTCTTGCCCTGGAATGAAAATTAAATGCACTCCTTTCCTTTCTTACCTTTTCTCAGGTTGGGTGTGTTTACTTTTGCTGAATGAGCAAACTTTTTTCCATATAGCAGTTTCTTCCTTCAAATCTAAAACTTTTGTTTCGCTCTTCAGAAAACTGATGTGGTTGCATGAAATTTTACTCAGTAGTTTGTCAGCACTTGAAATAAGAAATACTGTACAATAAATTGTCCATACTGAAGTAATGCAGTTACAGTATAATTAATGCAGCTTTCAGGGCTCTCCTGCCTTCATTAGTGTGTAAGAATATTTTCCATTCATAATTCTCTCCATGACAACTCATAAAATGAACAGTTTGTGCTCATTTTGTGCTAGTACTCGTTTTGTTTTGCAGTCATCCAAGACCATCTGCACACTCCTTTTACTCTAAAGATATATATTTCCATTTCAAATCAACTAGCGGTTTGCTGAATATAGCAACCCAAATACTGTGACTGAAGACCTCTTTATATAAACTCAAATACTTTAATTTCTTCTTCTGAAATTCCTGTGGACTAGGTACTTCTTCCAATAGTATGCTCTCTCTTGAGTGTGTATAGACATCTAATTTTGTCTTTGATTCAGAAGGCCCATAATGATTTGCTGTTTTCCATCTTAAGTTGAACGGGTTTTAAAGCATAGACCCCATGTTTCAATTTGCACAATGTTATTTATTTTAGATAATCTTATCCCCAGATCCAGCAAAAGTTGGGAGTGAACTCAGAGCTGACTTTCTAAAAGACAAACCCTTAACTGGTCATTATGGTAAAAAAAAATTTCTTAGCAAAATGCCTCCTTCTGATTCTGCCCCATTTCCTTTCAAGACAGCAGAAACTGACAATAATTAGAACACATCTGCCCCCCCCAACACATTTTTCTGTAGTTTTTATCTCTTCTTTCAAGAATACAGTACTTCTGCACTGTCTTTAGGTAGAAAACTAATAGGATGAAGCATTTTGAGATAGCTCTCATAAAATATAGGAATTTTTTGCTACGTAAATGCTGTACATTTTGCCCATTTATTTTAAATTTTGTCCTGAACTTCTTTTTCCAATCTCTATCTATATTATGTCTGATTATTTTTTTAAATTTTATTTTTTAGCTGCAATTTAAAAGGTGAATTCAATGATTGGCCAAGGGCAGGCATATAAAATCATGTCAAAAGAAACTAAGCATTTCAGTCATGAACACAAGGGAAATCAAGTAATATTTCTATATTTCACTGCTCCATAACATCCAGCTCAGGTTATAACTTAAATAATAAGCAGTTCATTTTTCATGTTCAGGGACCAGGCATGTTCTTTCACAAAGAACCAGCAACCCAGCACACTCCTTCACCATCCAGGGCTTCATGCTGATCATTAAGAGCCCCCTGCAAGGAGCCTGAGGTCAGGAAATTTTGGCCCTGTACATATTCTTTCAAAACTAGAGAGCTGTAAAACATCTGCCTTTTTTTTTTTTTTTTTTTTTGTACTTAGAGGCAGTGTAACACACAGAGACTGATGCTATTTAGGTTTGAGAAAAACTAACAATCTATCTCTCTTAGTATCTTAGTAATTCCAGCATCCAGTGATGGGAATTATAGGAATAATGGGAATGATGATTACTCTTCTGCTGTAGTAATGTAGTCAGGAGTGGAAAAAAAACCAACTTCCTTCTTCCTTCTGCTTAATTGCAACAGTTACTCAGCTTTCAACTTCTGCAGCAGCTATATCCACCTAAATCAGCTTCAATGGGTTTGCTTTTATATTTTAGCATTCACAGATCTGCACAAAAACAAAATTAATGTTTACGGAAAGTAGTCCAATGTATTAATTGAAATATATGAGTTACCTGCACATCTATAAATTTCCCTCTGTAGCCTGATTCACAAGCTGATTCACAAAGCTACTGCTTTGACCTGTCAAATTTAAACTGTGGGAAATGAGGAAATATAAAATTAAGCTTAGCTCTGCCCTTGCTAATCCATGGCCTGCCATATATATTTTACATTCTGTTTTTGCAGATAGTGTAAAAGAATCATGGAAAAAGCACTTTGCTTACTTCACAGAAACACTTTTTCTTCCCTTTAACTCCCTCTATATTTTACCACTCTGCCCTGTCATGCACTGCTTTAGGAGATGGGCTGTCACAGATATTCCCATTGGCTTTTGCAGATGTAAAAGTGGAGTGAGTTAGATTGAGCTGTCACGTACTGTAATTCTTTATTTTATGCTTTTTGGAAGGTTTAATTTTTCTGAAGTGATGGTCTGTAAGAGATACTAGGGAAAGTCTTAAATGGGTGTTAACAGAGTTTTTTTTTATCAGCGAATGTAATTTCTTAATGTAGGAGGATATAGATTTATATCTGATTTCTGCCATACAGGAATATTGTCTTAAGGTTGAAAACCTAACTAAAACATAGATCCTCCTACAGCAACAGTAACAAAACAAAGAAAAATCCAGCCAAAAAATTCCCACAAAACCCACAAAGTAACCCAAACTAAAAGAAAATAAATAAAAAAAGAAAGATACTAGAACTGAATTGGGGCTGTTTGGAAAGTCAGAGGCACCACACATGCAAATTTCTCACTATCTGAAGAGGCAAGGACATTTAGAAAGGTGCTGAGGATGCAGTTACCTCTTCAGCATGACGGTATCCAGAAAAGGATATATCTAACAATGTTTTGATATTTTTATGGTAAATAGTGAAGTAGTTTGCTGAGCTGTTTTTGTCCTGATGGTAGTGTAACTGTCATAATTAAAGCTGTCATTTGACATAGGAACAAGGATCCAGTCATAGTTTGTGTCTGTGGCACCATTATGAACTATGGACCTTTAGATTTTGATGCATAACCTTGACTATCTTCCAGACAAATATCAGAAAAATGTTATAGATTTTTACATGCGGGGATGATGAGTGTTGGATTCTCAGCACAATTACAAAGTTGTCCCATTTTATCTTTGTTTTCCTTTTTCTAGTTATGTGTTATCTACTATACAATGATGGCAAAAAGTACCATCTTTACACCTCCAATCCCACAGATTACATGTCTTTTATTATTCAAAGAACTGTTGATACAGATGTTGTGCTCATAGACATTCACATGCATATGTCTCCTACAATGATCCCCTGTACCTTATGAGCATAATTAAGAACTGCAGCACAGTTAAATGCCATTCTGGTTTCATAAACTGGTAAACTGAGGCATTGCAGTCACGACTTGCTTAAAATTGCACCATTTTAATGATAACATTATTGGTGCAAGCCCAAAACTCTGACTAGCAATTGTTTGGTCTGAATTGTAAGAACACACAACATCCATTAACCCAGACCAACTTCAACTACAGCCACACTTCTTTGTAGCTTTGTACTACAAATGTTTCACTTGTATTAAGCTATAATGGTTGTTGACATTTATATTTCATCAGCTACCTCCGTTCCAAGTACCTCTTTCAGAAAGTTCAGCTTTCTAAAGCCACATCATACATCCCTTTTTATACACTCATATTTTTCCCTTATTTCTTTCCATTGAGTTTCCACCCTGCTCTGCAAAACCTCATCACTCTGACCCTGCAGTGTGCTAAGCACACTTTAAAATTCTCTTTTCTTTCCTGATGATTTGTTTCATTAGTGACATTCTTCAAATCAAATGTACCTAATCCATGGTGCAGTCTACTAACAGGAAATCGGTTCAGTGAACAGGGTTTTATATAACAAAAGAAGTGCTCACTTAGAGAGTACTTTTAATACTTTGTTCATTGAAAAAAATGCTGACCTTTGGATTTTTCTGGCTTTAATGCTCTGGTGTTTCAGTTTGGATTTAACTGTAAATGAAAGCCTTCGAAAGCCATATAATCCATCGATCTCATACTTGCTGAAGCACAAATTCCATGGTACATAAGGTTTTTTTATTTCTTTAATTTTTTTTCTCTTGTAATTATGTCAGCTATGTTATTTCCAGGCATGCCTAATAACTGTTGTCTGTTCTGCTGTACATTTCCTAACCAAGGCCCAAATGTCTACTTCATTTTGTATTGTTTAATTTTGGAATTAGTAATTGCAATCCCAGCATCTGAATTCATTTGATGGGAGGAGGGGGTGTCCTCTTTTTTATGCTATCAGTACTTCAGTTATTGAACTGTTGGGGCTTAAGTGTTCTGCTTTGAGATATGGGTATCTAAAGATATAGTTATCTTACTTGATAGCTTCTTGTTGTTGTTGTTGTTGTTGTTGTTGTTTACACAGACTTTTAACTATTTCCTGAGACATTTCCTGAGACTATTTTGTGAATTCTGACAGGAATATGTTTTTCTCTTTGCTTTTAGAGAGGGTATAGATATCAGAAACTACAATAGATTACAGGCCATTAGATTATTTTATCATCTCTCACATCAGTTTAACTAGCTGTACAATTCAGTGTTCCGAGGAAATACCAAAATCTACTGTCACCACCACCACCACTGTTAGCTTGGCTGGCTTTCAAAATTATTAGTCTTTTGGTAATACTCCAGGAAAGGAGAAAGATGGACATTAAGGTCAGAGAATGAAAACAAGAAAGACCAATTATGCCAAATAAATTCTGTCTTGAAATGGTAACAGTCTAAGGAATTATTATGCCAATTAAATACATTTATTTAATAATTTGTTTCTCTCCTCAGGGAACAACAATTCCACAGTGTTATTGATTAGAATATTTAGGTCCTAAAGTAAAAAAGCCTTTTTACTGAGTCATGTCATGCTTCTTTTATTCCTTCATTTTTAAATCTAGTAAAATAACCTCTACCTCACAGAACACAAATGACCTTGTGCAGCTCAGATATCATTAAATTATTAATATAAATACATTTTATAGTAGAAGCATGCATGGTAATCAGATTTCAAGGAAAGTAGGTTTCTAAAGAAAGGAAGTGAGAAGAACCCATCCAGAATGTGAGCAAGAATTATATGACACGATTTTTTACTCTTAGTATATACTTGAAGACCTTTTTTCTTATGATTTATCTCATGGATCTTCCATTGCTCTTCAGGGGGATACAGGTATTCTTTCAAAATCCTAGCCACAGAATCATGAGATGTGCATATTTTCTATGTACAGATTTATAGTTTTCAAAAAGGACTTGTTGTGATACTTTCTGTCACTACTCCTAGAAGTGGTGGTCCGGCTCATCTCTGACTATTGTCTTCCTTCCCTCTGGAATAAATATCTCATGAAAGGAGTTGCATAGATGGCAGTTTTAATCATGCCCTAAATAGGAAGGAATTTCCTCCTGATACATTCTGCTCTACCTTCTAAAAGAGAGGACAGAAGCAACCCAGCCATTCATTATCTAGTTTTCAATTCAGAATGCACTTTATCTGAATGGAGCCTGGTTTAAAAGAAATGAGCTCTCCCCATTTCAGTCATCTGTTTTTGCTGTTGTGATGAAATGCCAATAACAATCAATAGCCCATGCTACTGTCAATAAGATCATTGTATTGATTAAGGAACTCTTCCTTATCTAGGACTACCTGTGAAATAAAATATTTGCTATGGTGTGAAAAAGTTGAACAGCAGAAAAATAATTCCAAAGCTCAATGTAGCATCTGCAGTACATCCCAATACTAATGAACAGCTATTCTTCTTTATTCACAATTTAAAATACCTTTAATATTCTACATATGAAAATTGTTGCCTGTACCATCACTGGAATCAGGTGCAAGGCAAAAATCCACAAGTCCTCTTATGGCTCCTCTAGGGATCATGAGACCAGCAGTAAAGATCTATAATCTAGTCAAAGTTTCAGCTCTCATTATGTAAATTGCTCCTGTTCTACTCTTCGATGAAATGAAAAATCCTTCTGTATCATATTTTAATGGAGTGCTTAGATAGAGATATTTGCAATACAGTATCCTGTTTGTATTTTTTGCTTGCTAGGCTGCAAGATTCTGACAATACTCAAAAGTTAGTTCTTATTTATCAAATTCCATATAAGAAACTGGAAGGGTTGAATGAATATGCACTGAATCTTGGTATGTGTAATCTTTCTTCACAAGAATTTTTTTGTCAGTGGAGAACAGTGAGGTAAACTGTGATATCAGAAATCTTGACATGTATGTCAAAAATGGGTTTCTCTTCATGTGTGAAGGTGTTCCACAGAATACAGAAAAATACAGTAGAAGAAAAAGTAAGATTAGGCTCTTGGTGTTGATTCTGACAGCTGGATACAGGTCTGACACTCTGGAAAATGAGTAGTTGCAGGTACCTACCTTCTAAGGAGACTTCTAAGCTGTGTGCTTGGGATGCCAATTCATAACTGTAAATCATACCATTTTCACCTGAAGTATCATTAAAGATGGGGTGTTTAGTATTTATTTTTTGACTTTCACATATAGCAACTGCAATTATTGCTCTGTGTTTTAACTGTTACTAATGTTCCCACTGCATAGGATATAAGACTTGGAAAACCTTAATTTTCTGTAGTTGTACATTAGGAATTCCTATTGATAACAGTCCCTACCTATTGCCAGTTCTAACTTTTAGCTCATGTTTGAATTCACAGACTTCCTTTAAAATCTTTACTTGTCAACTTTCTTTTGCCAAATATGGGGCTTCTCAATTCCAGAATTCTTATAGAAAAAAACCACTTCTTTAGGAAGTTAAATAAGTTGTGATTTCCATCAGAGTCAAGCTATCAAAATTTTTTCTTGATAAAATATTTTTATTTGTGCTAGAAAAAAAAGGACCTATAGAAGTAGAATATTATTTATTAGGAACATACTGTACCAGTTTTAGTTTCCATTTGACATTCAGTCAGTGCCTAGAGAGTGAGTGGCATTATTTGCTCTGCTTTTGAAGTTGAAGGCGTGGGATCTCAGTAATAATAACAGCTCCTGCCTTGCAATGAGGATGGTTTGCCTTCCTCTCTCACTACACGTGGAAGTAGGACCTGTGTTTTTTTGCTGAAGAAAGAGTTTCTTCAGCCCAATGAGGTTTGTCGAGTCTAAAATTCACCTCAGACTTATGAAGTTAGTCTGCCAGACAAACTGTTTTTTATCCTTAGTTGCCAGTTTATGTAATGACCTATATGCTAGCCAAATTGAGTTCTGAGTGATCCAGAGTAAGGCTGTGATTCATTGATGGTGTTTGAATGTGACTGCATTTGTAGGCACCTTTTTGGCTTATTCTTGTCTCAAGTGTGTATGTCCTTATTCCTGCATATATATGGGGTTTACCCTTCAGACCTCCCACTTTGTATCACCTGATTTTCCTGCTGTGTATTGATAAGTGCTTTGACTGAAAGTGGATCTTTGGTAAAAGGTGCCTTGGAGCCGCTATAAACAGTCCATCATGGCATGTCAACAGTTTGACTGTTTTGTTCTGAGGATTTCTTTCTTTTGTGTGTCTGAATCTTCCAAAGCACATTGCATGAGTGTTTTTGTTTATTGTGAAAAAAGAAAGGCTATTTCTTATTCTGATGGAGGGGCCAGTGCTGAGGATGCACTCTGAATTCCATATGGCAGAGTAAACCTACAAAGCCACATAGTGAAAGAGAGATGTGAAATCTATTTTCTGAACTCTCATGGCTTTTAGAAAGAAAGAATGCTTTCATGATGCCAAATCCACAAAAAAAGGTCTCTTAGGAATCTTGTGGTTAATCTGCAGAATGTGCTCATTATTCAGGCCTTTCAGATTCCCCCTACCCCTTTGTATCTTCACAAGCTTATAGGTTGAATGCAACTGTTGCATTATAAAAATAATTTAAAAATTGGCCATTGTGCTCCAACATAGTCGGGGAGGCTGAAGGACACACAGACAAATGAATGTTTCTGTATATGCAGTGCCCACTTCCTCCTTTCCTTTCTTCTTGCCTCCCTCCTATAATGCCATTACAGAAACTTGATTCTCCTTAAGAAACCAAAATAAAAAAATTTCACTGAGTTACACCAGTGAGTCTGTACTGACTTTTGGGAATCACTCTTGATTTATATCTCTCTGAGAGTTAATTAAACTCTGAGGCTTAATGAGATCATTTAGGAACAGGTCTGCAAGGACATACCATGTGGCTTTGTGCAGGTGAATAGATCCAGTGAATGGACTGGGATTATCCACCCTTGTAAGTTTTTCCAGAATCAGATTTTTAGTTATACTTTTAAATTTTAGCTTTTCTGTCAAGTTTTTAAGAGACTCTGAAATATTAAAATGTGTTTAATACATGCAAGGAGATTAGTAACTACAACTGCATTGTTATGGCTGTATTGAATGACTTTATATGACTATAAACACAGTAATTTCTGATTCAAGATTTCTATAAAGTAAGTTTTTTTAGCAATAAACAGTGTAAAAGAATGAAATGTATCCAGCCAGGTACATATTAAAACAACAGAACTATAATGCTTGATACAATAATTATATCAAATGTCCCATGATGATATTGTCAATATTAAAAATAAGGCAGCCTTACAAAAACAAAAACAAAACACAAAACAAACAAACAAAAAAACCCAACACACTTCAAAGAATGAAAGGGAGAACATTTTGTTTCAGAAAAAAAGTTGCTGCAACAGTAAATGTCACTATAAGAGAGAAAGACAAATTGAGGAAGAGGAAGAGGAGGAAGGGAAATATGGAGCAGCCATAAGAGACATAGAATAAGAAGAGAGGATAATAATGACTGGAACATGAGAGGGCAGGGCTGAGCCTGTTTCTGTTTGTGCCGGCGGGGCTCGGGGCGCTGCTGCTCTCCAGGGTCCTGAACAATGAGAGCCTCCAGGTTGGTCAGGAGGAACAGGGAGAGTCGTTTAAACAGGAAATTTGCAGTGAGTGAGGCAAAAAATACTGAAGAAATTTAAATGTTGGATTAAATTGTTTGTGTAAGTAAGAACATTCAGCAATTTTATTTATTAATTTATTTCTTTATGTACTTATTTATTTATTTACTTATTGCAGTAGGGATTGTTTTGTACATCCTGTGCATTTCACTATGGTTCCTTTGGGGAATGTGCATGTTTTTGCATACTCACGCACAATATTTAGAAAAGAGTTTGATGTGTTCTGCTGACACAAGCTTCCCATTGTTGCATTCCTTGTGCATTAGATCTAATCAGAGATATGCTTCCATTCTGCTTTTCATACTGAGTTAATTCCCTCTTCCAGTGGGCAAGCACACCACAGAGTGTTTCATTTACTTGTCATGGTGAGATCAGGAAATCTATTGTTAATTATTATGGTTGCAATTCCCAACTCAGCTGCCTATGTCAGATGTGCCACTGTGTGAGTGTTTGACTATTAATG
Source organism: Leptocoma aspasia (assembly GCA_013399835.1). Taxonomy (NCBI): domain Eukaryota; kingdom Metazoa; phylum Chordata; class Aves; order Passeriformes; family Nectariniidae; genus Leptocoma; species Leptocoma aspasia. Next base: position 230,389 of record VXAX01003036.1, on the reverse strand, counting down.
ACTAGATGGAATATTACTATGTACACTATGAATATGAGCCTTTCTTTCCTTTTTTAGCCAAAATCTTCTAGAAAGAAAAAATCAAAAGGGTACCAGAAAAGTCTCTTACACACTTGTCTGATAATTGATTTAAATACAAAACTATCCATTTTATGTGTGCATATAGGGGTTAAGTGATACAATTCTTTGGCCTTTTAAAATGCACATAACATGCAAACATAACATTTAGAACACTGCATGAATACAGAGGTGGATACTATTAATAATAATAGCAGATTCTTATTGATGAGAAAAAATTATTGCACCTAGTTAAAATATTAAAAATACAAGAAAGATTAATAAAATAATTAAAATTGCAGCTATCATAAATCATGCTTACATATAGATACAATTCTTTTATATGTATTCGAGCAATTTAATGATTGTCTTTTGTTAATAGGAAAATAAAAAATCAGAATTTCAGTGTAAACTCCTAGCCTACAGAAGCCCCAATGAGTTCTCCACATTTGAAGTTTCAGAGTGGCAGAGCAATTGTATGAAAAATGCTTACCTCCTCTTCCCATACAGCACAGCAGGAGGGGGGAAAGGAAAAATGTGTCATAATTTCCAAATGTTGAGTTTCCTCAGAACAATCATATATGAAATTTAAAATCAGCCACTTCCCAGTAAAATATTGTTGGCTTCAGAGGAGATTACAGTCTTTGGTCAGTAACCATTAGGAGTTACAGTAGTGAATGTGTTCTCTTTCTGTAAACACCAAGCTGTGGAGTTGGAGTATTTGTGCAAAAAGTATAGACCTTCCATTTTCTTTTGCAAAGGTATTATAACAACCCCATAAAAACATGACTTATTTTAAACAATGTATCTTAATATAGCATAGAGAAGCAGAATAATAAAATGTATTTTGCCTTCTTGTTTGAGTTCCTTTGTTTTAATATGATATTAAATAAACGAATAACATTTTTATAGGTACAATTAATAGGAATATAATAAATTAGCAGACTTAATGCTTTAAAAATTGGTTTTCTTAATTTGTTATTAGCATTATCTTAATCCAAAATTTCAAATAGAAATTTTGAGAACTGTTTTGGAAGGGGCTTGTATCATATGCAGGGACTAGGGAGGACTGAGCAAACATGCAGTTGAGCAAATAATCTCTAGCAGGTAATAACTTGGAAGCACAGTGCAATATTACTAGTTTGAGAAGCTCAGTCAGGAGTCTTGTTATTTTCTAGTATTACATCCATTCCTCCTGCAAATTTAAATTTTCTTATTCTTTCTGCTTCATTCCTACTAGTAGTAGCACACAGGATTAAAGAATGTTTGCTAAAATGTGGTTTAGCTCTTCTTAAATCATGGTGAAATAACATTTGAGTAAAAACATAGTCGTGTCATATTAATTTTGATACAACCACAGTGATTTTTCAAATTTACACTTTAATTGACATTTACAGATCAGGAAATTATTTTTCTCTGTGAAGAGGTTTTACAAAACTTATTACACTCGGCTATTTAACAGAGAAAAAAAAAACAAATTTGCAAAGATATTTTTGTTTAAAATTGTATTTAATCAAGATATCATTTACATAAAAGGAGAATTAGCAAAATCTTTGACCAGTTTTCATGGATTTAAGTAATTGTCTTTGCAACATACTAAGTGTTTTTAGCAAAAACATTTAGCATCTTTATGGTTTCAGGTCTCAAATTGGATGACAGAGTGATAGGGAGCGGTCAGGAAGATAGGTCAAGGACCTATTTTTATTTAATTCTTTCACATAATTTAAACACTTGAAATCTAGAAAGATTCTTTCCAAACTATTCTATTTTCTCAAAAGAACAAACAAAATCTTTTTTTTTTTCCCTATCTGACAAAAGAAAGTTTTGCATAATTCAAGAAATGGTATCTTCCCAGTTCCAAAGAGGGAAACTATCAACACATGGGCAAAGTCACAGGTGCAGGAGGACATTCCAACTCTAGCTTCGAATAAAGTAGGTCACATGCTATAAACTCAGACCAGGTAGAGATTTAATTTTTGCAGTCAGTGCCACAAGAGTTGTGTGATTATGCTGCCGTTTAATAAAGAATGTGGCATCTTGGTGCAATACTTATTCTCTGGGAAGAGGGGAAGAGGTCCTCTAATAAGAGAAGTGTGCTGAGTGAGTCAATCAAGTGCCATTGGAAGAAGAGTGAACACTGTGAATAAACCAGTAATTAACATCTTGTGGTTACCCCTATTGTAATTCAATTAAACTGCATTGAATTCCAGCAGGGGAAAGCAGTAGGGGCACAGATCCTCACTGCCATGCTACCATAGACCATCCTACTGGCAGGCACTGGAAACCAATTAAAAAACTTACATATCCAAAATAACACACTTAATGAACACACTGTCTGAAGAGGACTGTAATTATCTTCTCCTTCTCATCATGAGCCTGAACAGGCAATATTACAAGCTCAAGGAGAAACAGTTGAACTATCCCAAGAAAGTTAAATTAATATCCTCAAAAAAATAACCAGACATTTTTATGGGACTTTTTTACCCGTAACTACCCACTGGCTTCTGCCAAAGTTATTAAGGCTACTGTGTTTAGCAGTTAGATGAAGACACTCAGTCTTTTCTGAAACACAAGTCTCAGAACTTGTTGGCAAAGTAATTATGTTAAAGTTTTGCTGGAAGCTGTACACTCCATTCCTCAAATCCTCCACAAGTTGAATTTTATGGAATTTAATTGAACCCTGTACAAAGTTTGTACAAGGGAATAAGTTTCCTCTCTACTGAGCCCTAATGAGGCTGCATCTGGTGTGCTGTGTCTGGGCTCCTCAGTGTAAGAGAGACCTGGAGAGTGCCCAGTGCAGTTCTGTGAAGATGACTGGGGGACTGGAGCATCTCTCTTATGAGGAAAGCAAAAGCTGAGGGAGCTGGGCCTGTTCAGTCTTGAGAAGAGATGACTGAGAAGGGACCTTAAGAATGTCTGTAAGTATCTGAAGGGAGAATGTCAACAGGATGGACCAGGCTCTTTTTGGTGGTGCCAAGCAACTGGAAAAGAGTGATGGGCAGAAACCAATTCACAGGAAGTTCCACCTGAACACAAGGAAGAGCTTCTTCACTGTGTAGGTGACCAAATACTGGGACAGATTGCCCAGAGAGGTTGTGGAGTCTCCCTTACTGGAAACAATGAAAAAAATCTAGATGCAATCCTGTGCAATGTGCAACATACTCACAATGGGAAAAAAGCATGGACATTCCAGCAAACTTGATGGTGAATTACCTCTTCACTGTCAAAGGAATTTTGTTATTTCTATTTTTATCATTTACCTGCTTTTTAAAGAAGGAAAAGTTTCCATAATTTCCTCTTGTAGCTTCCCATAATTTGACAAAGAAAGGTCATGAATCCCAAAGGATATTTGTGTTAACATAGCTAATCATCTCTCAGTTCTTTCTGTCTGTTTCTATCCTTGTCTGTTTTAAAGTCAAGGAAAACAACTAATCCGTTCCATGGAAAGGCCTTCTATAGAGGCTTTCTCTAGCACAAGTCACAGACCACATATCAAATGGCTAATTTATAATGTAACTGGATCCAGACCACATCTCTATCTCAGCCTTCTCTGACTTTCTTCTTCGTAGTCTTTAACCTGTGATAACAAAGGACTGTAGGTAAAGCCAAAACCCAAACCAAATCTACCTTAGAATTGTTAAATTTCCCGATTATAATTGACAGTATTTTTAACAGTGGAAGATACTCAAAATATTGTAAATGCCATTTCTGTTGTGGTTTGCCCCATTGTATAAATCATGTGTGTAACTTGTATGCACTTGGATATTTTCACTCATCAATAATATTGATGTAATGGATCTGAAGTCAATAGCTTTCTTCCTTTAGCACTAATTTTGAAACAGACTTGCAAATTCTACATCTGAAGAGTAATGGAAAAAGAAGCCATTTGTGCCTGTTTGCTGCACAAATTCAAAAAGACTTCATAAATACGTGACATACCCGTTTGCTTACTAATATAGTTTCATTTTTAAGGATATACCTTTTTGACTTGCATATAAATGAACTGTAAAAAAGATGGAACCTATTTCTATAGCTTCTTTTAGGAATAAATCCAGCCTTAAGGCTGATATTATTATAACTAAAATAGGGATTTTTATTGTTATTTTATGTAGATATATGCATTTTTTTACTGTTTTGAAATTAACATTGCAAATATTGGGAGTATTTCTCTCACAAAGTAGACCATTAATTTATTTTTGTCATGCCTCAATAATTTGATTATGTCTGTGTTGTTGTTTGAATTAAAGCTCTAATTTCTGAAAGAGTATGATTTAAAACTAGTGATTCTTCTGGGAAACTCCCAAATTCCTCTCTAAAGATTACAGGAGATAAACTTTATGATTAAAAAAAACTGTATTTATTTCCTGAGTACAGTATCAGTTTGTACTGATTTTTATTTTCATAAATATTACTGCACACAGTTTCCAAAATGTAATCGTTATCTGCATGGTTGAGACGGCTTTTTGTCCATATTTATTGCATGGTTTTATTAATTATGCATACATGTCTGTACACATTACTTGCATACCTACTTGCATGTATACATACAGCCTTTATATGGAAGATTAGCCTCCAGTTTCTTCCAGTGGATTAGACCTGTACTTACAGCATCAACATGTAAAGTCTGAATGTCTTGTTCCTGTCAACGTGTATGGCAGCCCAGACATTATAAAAGGCTTTTTCTTGGAAGCCTAAAATCATTGCTCTGTTTCTTAGAAATGAAATTACTTCCTTTTGAGATTGTAAACCATACTTTGCAATAGATGGGTGACCGCAGCATTTCATTGTTGAAAAGCTCTACTGTACTCAGCTTTGCAAAAGTGAACATTTTGATGACTGTAATAAGTGTGCATAAGATGTGATCCTCTTGCTTATCATGGAACTCATCAAATTCAGTGGGAGTCCTGTGCAGAATGACACAACTGCATTGTAGCAGTTGACTACATTGGACATTTTGTTGAACAGTCCCATGATTTACACACCATTGTAACTACTCTTAAGTACCGGGCAGGGTAATTTGTGTCTATTTGCCTTTTCACCAGTGATAGTTTAGACCTGTTTTTGTACTAAAACCAAGTTTTTTGTTGACTTTGTAACAATAATAAAAAAGTTGACAGTATCCAAGTTAGAAAACACCAGTATATATGCAATTCTGAGTTCTGAATACATAGCTTAGCTGGCCCTGCTAGCCTCTCCAGGTGACTTACTCAGCTGGCTCTCTCATATTTGACCCATTGCAGCCAGTAAACATCACTACTCTGCTTGCAATATTGTGGCTTCAGGAGGGTGAAAGGTAAAAAACTATTAATAGAGTAACTACATGTGGCTACACAGAGTGCCCAAAAGAACTGCAGAATTCCAGCTGTAACCGGAAACTTAGACAATTGAGATGAAGTTGTTTTGTTCCTGTCTTGTGCTGGTTCCTATGGGCTTCATTGTTGGGATCATCTTAAACCTGTTCTAGTGTTAAGTGTGCAATCTAAGTTGTTCGATATCTTTCTACAAGGATATGCTTAGCTTACCTAGGCATGACAAGTGTCTCACTTCTTTTTTTTCAATATATAATTAAATGAAATGTAGAAAAGCAAAAGTCCAGTGATTTTTTTCCCCATGAAGATTGGTTGGAAATAATGCCTATATATGTATATATAGGAATAATAGTTTTATGGAAATTTTACCAGCCCCTTGGAGTCAGTCTTGACTTCTGTCAAAAGCTCATGGACTGTGGCAAAAATTTTGGCTATGATAGGAATGATGTGAAGCACTCTTACTAGGGCATTACTGAAAAGGATGTGTCAGGGTTAAAAACCGTAAGTCTCTGAAAGATAGAGTTGTTAGTATCAATCTAGTAGATATAATAATAGCCTAATCATATGGTGAAGTTAATCCGTGATCTCTCATATAACTCTTTGCCCTCAGAATCCTAAAAGAAATACAGGCTGCTCCTTTGTGTACTTATCAAAAGAATTGTCTTACATCATAAGAGTGATAGTAGGGAAAGTAAAAGGTGGAAATCTGATTCTCTGTGTAGTGCCAGAGGAATTGAGATGTCTGTGGACAGATCTTCAGTTAATACAAGATGAGTCAATGGTTATCTGTTATATTGTTGGAAACATTGGGAAGTATTAGAAGTGCCTATGTTGGAAGAGTAGGCTTTCTGGTTTTAACCTGAGTCTTTAAGAACATGGTCATAGGAAAATGGGTTTAGATTTCTTCTGGAACAGATGATACATTGCATCTACACATTTAGTTTCTCAGAAAGACTGATTAAATGTGGATGGCTACTTTACCCTTTGTACCTAGTTTTGTGGGTGTTTCCTGTTTGTTACAGTTCTATAATGAATGCATAGGAATATTTTGGGTGAAATTGTGGTTTCATTAAACATTATAGAAAAATTTTAATGGGAACTGGGGTTCTAAATGCAGTATTTTATCAAGACTCACAGTGTGTTTCCTATAAGATTTTCTTGTAACATGTTGTTTGCAAGCAATTCTGACTTTTGCAACAATATTTGGGTATTTTTTATTACTAGGCAATAACTAGGAATTTCGTAGAATCTGAATTCTTTCGGCCTTTTAGAGCCTAAATCCCAAAACCCTGCACTGTATGGTAGCTTTAATCAGGGTAATCCCAGGGAGCAGGGCCATTGGATAGCCTACAATTCAGAGAGTCAGTTTTAAATGTAATGGCCCTTACATCAAAGATACTTTGAATTGCAATATAATAATATGAATAAAGAACTAATGATTGTTTTTAGTTGAGTACGGTCCATTTGCTGATGAGAAATTAAATATGGCTTCAGCATAAATATTTAAAGATTGTATTGTAAAAAATGTACAATTGGGAAGAATCTGTAAAGGGATACAGAACCAGCATAGCATCTAAAAAATATTATGTTTATTTAGAAATAAACCCCTAATTTTAAATATTTAGGAGTGTCATGGTATTCGAACTATGTATGATCGTTACCACTGAAAAGTTTAATTGCATATCTTTGTGCTGTGCCTTCTTGTGTGGATTGCCAGCGCAGAGCTGGAAAGCAGAAGGATGCCTGATGATCTCCTCCGAGCCCTATTTCCCTCCCTGCTTTGTAATGTAAATGGCTAGTTTGAATCCCACCACGGATCCGTGCGCTCAATCCCCGAGCATCCTCTCCGTTTTTAACCGGAAGATCACCTGACCGGCCCCTGAAGCTGCCCCTTGTCGGAGGCATCTCGGCGGCGGCTCGGGCTGGGCTAGGTGGTGGCTGCGGGGGCCGGCGGCGGAGCCGAGCGCTCCGGCGCTGCCGGGGGCGGAGGGAGCGGGAGCGGGAGCGCCGGGAGCGCCGCTGCCTCAGCCCTGGAGAGAGGGAAAACAAAAGAGCTCAGCTGCAGTTTTGTGTTGCTGTGTCTGGCTTAAGCAGAAGATTCTAGACATTCGTGCCGAAAAACCAAAGCACAGCTGAGACTACATCTACCGGGAAGAGAATTTCCGTCCCCAGAATGGGCTGGATCCAGTACAGGTGGTTTGCAGATCATGCGAAGACAGACGGGCTGAGAGCCATGGAAAGGTGGGATAAGGCGCTGCCTTCTCTTTCTTGCCTTTTTTTTTTTCCTTCTCTCTCTGGATTTGTAAAGCAGTATACTGGAACCTGAGTCAGGGTCACTTAAAGAGATTAGGTGGGGTTTAATCCCGCAAAACAAAACCAAAATGGGAGGCACTACTGTGTTCAGACAGATGTTGAACCCAAACTTGGGCTGAGTTGGACTTGCTGTGAGCGATCCGTGTGTAGCTTTTGATGTTGTCTTTGTTTAGAATAGTTCCTTCACGAAATACGAGGCTTTAGCACGAGCTGCATGCCTCTGTAACAAATTGTCAGATGACTGTTCCAATGCTAGAAGATTTTCGCCAGAGAAGCTGCAAATGAAGGCTTTGGAGGTGAGTTTATGGAAATAGGAAGAGCTGTTGACTTTTAATTCCTTCTGATGCGGGCATGGTTAGAAGTTGAGTCGTGCTTGTTGTTGTACATTGTCTGAATTGTAACAATGGGCAGTTCAAGTAGAGCAAGTTTGAATGGTGTTTCTTCAGCAACACCAAATGCATTTCACTCATATGATCTTTGGCTTTTCACAGAGGGCAAGGAATTTCTTCTTTTTTTGAGGAAAAAGACAACAGATTTTTTTTAAATATCGAAGAACAAGAGCAAATTAGCATTTTTATTTGAATGGTTGTTGTTGTTAACATCAGCATGCCTAAACATCTAAAACATATCCCAGCAATTTCTCATTTCTTTTGCTGGGCAGATGCATTTCTTTTGTTCCTGTATTTTTTCCCTGCCTCTTTAGAACAAAAGGCATTTCCTTATATTATTTTTTTTAATGGCAGCAAGAGAGTTATATACAAATTAGCAATTTTATACAGGTTAATGCTCTGTTTCATTCTGAAGTAAACTGCCTTAAGGTATTAGGAGGAGAGGGGGTGGGCAAACTGGGGGAGGCTTGACCGATGCCCAAGAAATACTGAATTCAGATGGATTTAGATCATACAGAGAAGCAGACATTTATCTGTAACTGGATTTCAGCTCCATGTCATGCAAAATCTGCAGACTATAGCAGGAAGACTCTTAGCAACCAATAAATCAGATTTGTAATGGGCCTTTAAAAATGTCTGTGAGGGGTGACTGCTTGGGTCCCCTTTGGCCAAATTAAGATGCAATCTGACAGTACAGTAGCATCTGTGTGCTGACATTTTCTCGTGAACCTAGTGAAAAATGGCTCCAGATCGCTTCTTCAGTCCCCAAAAGACAGTTTCTGAATAGCCATGCATTTTCCCCTTGTATTGTTGTTTGTTATAATCACCATTCTCTCTGGTAATGTCTGACTGGCTTGTTTTGCTTTGCTTTCTTTGACTGTTTGACTAGCTGAGGGGCTACAGTGGGCAGCGGTTGTTTTACCTGAAATCAGAACCTCATGCCAATACTACTGCTTACAAAAAAGAAATAATTTTTAAAAGTGTGTGTTGCAAATATGCTGTATAAATGCTGCTAATACAGCAGCTTCTGCCAGTTCTGCTGGAATTAGGTAAGTGGGTTGGAAAACATGTGGCTTAAATAATGTGCTGCCCACGATACAGGTGAAAAAGAAATGCCAGCCAGTGGTGAGTGCAACTGACAGGTAAAACTGAAAATCCTAACAAAAGGCACTGGAATAAAGTCCTTAAAGGCCAGAAGTATACATATGGGTACAAGCATTTATTTATCCAAGGGAGCTCACATTCAGATACTACAAGAGCAAGGGGGGAGGAGGAGCAGGGGAGGCACTCCTTTAATTGTACTACAAGTGTGCTGGGTGGAAAGAGCCCCGCATGGAATGGCCATTCAGTCTGATTCTGCAGCTCTGCTCCAGCGTTCCTGAGCAGCAGCTGCAGCCCAGAGGTGGGAGCAGCCTCTGTCTGTCCATGTGTGGGGTGATTGCAGGAGAGCACAGAAAGGCACCGTGTTCCTCCAGAGGGATCTGTGCCAGGGGATTCATGGGGCGACTGGGAATTTCGCTCCAGTGAAAACCGCTTCTTTAAATGTTCCTTTAGATAAGGTGGCTCCATAGCACAAAAGTAGGGCAAGTAGGAGGCAGAAGGGTAGCTGTGAGAAGTTGTCAGTAGTATGGATCCTCTCCAGAAAATGTGGCCAGTGTTTTTTGTGACTGCTTAATAGTGCCTACTATTTTTGTTGGTGCTTAGAAAGCATGTTGTGTGCAGAATTTATAAAACCCCCAAATATTACTTGCCAGAGTTATCACAGTCTTTTGAGATTAATTTTCATAGACCTAAATGCTTTCACTACTGCCAGAAAGGAGCAAAAAAGGAACTTTAACACTGCGTGCAGATCCCATTGCTCCTTCTGTACAGGTAGATAATTTGACAGTAGTAAACACTTGCTTTGTGGAAAGTGACACAATTACACAGTGGGATTGTGAAAAAGAAAACAAACCTCTTGCAAACCATCAGACAAGCAGAAATGTCAGTGAGAGATGTTCTAATAAATAGAGTTAAAAAGCTTTGAGTGACAAAGATTCCAGATACCTTATTTACACTGACCATAGTTACAAAGCACTGGAATGCAGCTGCAGTTTTGGAAGGTAAACGAAACCAGGCTGATTTGCAGGTGTGTATATACATAATCAGAATAAAATGGGAGTCTAATACTGAATTGGAACAAATTAGATTTCAGAACTTTACACATTTAGAAAAACTGGATTTAAGATCACTATAGGCAGAAAAGTTTCCAGAAGAAATTAAATGAGTAAATTTAACCCTAAAGAAACACACACATCCAATCAGGAGCATTGTCTATTGATTATGTGATAATTAACTACAACATTATTTAAAGTGGGATTTAACAGTGAAAATCTGATTTAAGAAATTAAGCATGACTTTTGACTTTTATTGTCATTACAAAATAAAAACTGTCCAGGGACTTTGCGTGGAAATGCACATTTTCTTCTGGTGCAGCACTGACACACTGGACTTCTGTAAAGTGGGAAGGGAAACAGAAATAAAATGGTGGCACTAGGAAAATTTCTCACCATCACTTTCTGAAAGCTGTGTAAATACATCCTGTGGATAAACATAAAAGTCAGGATTGTCTTCTGGTTGCGATGAAAATAAATAATAACAAGAATTAGAAGGATTAGATAGATTAGTATATACTAACAGGAAAAAAAGACTCAGACCCAGAGTATTGAAATCTCTATTTACATTGAAGCAGTCCAAGTAGCAATTGCCAGTGTTCCAGCTGACAGACTCATCAAACAGCCCACCTATTTCCCATTTCAGTAGCAAATGCCTATACAGAAGCCATCATGCTCTCACTGCAAAATAAGCTTAAGAACATTAAAGGCCATATAGTATTCCCAGCTGCCCTAATGCAACCAGTTTAAATCAAGTTTGTTGTAAATGATGTCACTAAAACAGAGCTGATTGTAGCCCACAGAGCCAAGAAAAGAGTATGGTCAGCATAATTTATTTTTTTTTCTTCCCCCTATAAGAACATCTCAGCTATTCCTATTCCCATTCCTCTGTCATTGCTTCTTCATGTATGTAGCATACCTCAGATCCACATGATAAAAGCACCAGACAAAAGTTTCAGAGAGAACTCTCTGATCACTGTAGCAACTGTGATCACTGTTTTCTGACGACATTGTGCTGTGGGATAAAGAGGAGGATGGTTCTTTTGGTGACCTTTGGTGGTTGTGTACAAATTATACCTATGTTTAGACTGCCCACTATTTTGTAGAAAACAAAACATCAATAGTAGAGTTAGCTGAAAACTGTAAACTGAAAGTCAGCTGGGTCTGTCCTTTCTCTAACCATTGAAGGTTAGGTTGACTTTTTCAACTAAATAAAGAAAACTCACCTGGAAGCATGCAAGGTGCTTCTAACTTGACATTACAATCTTTTTCCTGCCACCCTTCTGATTCCTTTGTATTTCTCTTCTCATACGTTTTTTCTGACTCTCCACAAACTTCTTTATTTATGTAAACCTTCTTTGATTTAACCTTACCAACCATCTATGACTTTTCCCTTCTGCCCCAACTCCGTGTTCTGGGACAGTGAGAAGCAATTTCTGCCACCAGGCCTTTCTTTAGACCATGTGAAATCAGTATTTGGTGCTGGGGAACTGGGTTATAGAGAAGGGCATATCCAGATGCCTACAGAACACAATACTCTCAATCTCATCAGTCTTCCTACGACAAAAAGGAAATTATTTTTCATCCCAACATTAGCCACGTGTACCATGAAGAATTTAGCCAATATTCCCATGGTTCAAATTGCTGAAGGGAGCAATGAAAGCTGGTGGCTTTCTTGGGACAAATTTATAATCTGAATCTGTATCCTGAATACCTGTATGCTCATAGGAATGGTATTAAAGGGGAGTGGGGTTTATTCCTCAGTTCTGCCTCTACTGAAATTGGTGCCAAGTTTCACTCTAGACATGAGACAAGAGAACATTTAGTAGAGAAAATCTGATCTTGCAGAGGGGCTCAGGTTAAATACATTTTATCACCTTCCTGGTGAAGAAAACAAGCAAATAGGATTGACAGTGGGTGATCACTGTACCTCTAAACCCCCTAACTGTTATGTCTTATGAAAATATGAACAACAAAAAAGGTGCCTGAGAAAAAGTCTTTAATCTGAAGGTATTAGGAGTTAAGTTTTTACAGCCATGACAATCCCCATTGACAGAATTGCTCATAACCCAGAGGTGGTGGAATACAAATGGGCATGGATGTGGGAAGCATTGCAATAGAGAGCACATCACAATAAAAGCTCTCTTTCTCAGTTATCCTTTCCTTTCCAGTCAAATAAATAAATTGCAGTGAAGTACAGTGAAGAATTATTGCCACTAGAGTGCTTTTCTGATGACAGAGATGATGTAGGGTATAAAAGTCTGTCCTAGATAACAGAAATTAAAGATTTCTGGAAGTTTGCAAAGATTTAGGAGCTCTTAGAGTCTGGATTGATTTAAGCAGACTAACTGGATATGGACTTCAGACTTGTTCATCTGCTGAGAAACCTGCTCTGATGGGAGCACAAAGCCTTGGGACTCCTGTGCTGCTCCTCTGTCTCCATCTGTCTCCTCTCCCAAGGTCCTGGCTTAAATCTTCAGGATTGCTCATGACATTGGCCAAAGTTGCTGGAGTGATTGTACTCATCTCTGTGACGGCAGAAGCCATGATGAGTCCAGGAGGTGATAATATTTGTAATGAAACATTGTTGAGCAGAGCCTCTGCAGGGACAGGACCTTCAGGACAGAGTTCCCTTTCATTAAAGGATTTTTCACCTTCAGAATCAGCTTCTTGGAAGAAATTCTGAAACATAACTTGGCATCACCCTGTAATGCTATGCAGTCAGATACAATCCAGCATTTTGTATTTTAGCAGTGCACATGAGCCAGACAGGTGTGAGGAACAGTGCCTTTGTAATTAAGGTTCTCTATCAGTGGTTAGGATCAAGAATATCTAAAAGCAAAGCTTGATTATGGCACCAGCCACTGGAATATTCCATAAATCTAGAACATCTGGGGAGAATTTCAGATGGCTGAAAAAAGGATCTTGATCAGATCATAATTGTTCACTGTTTGATCACATAATTGACTGGGGCAACTGGAAGCCTGTGTGCCTCTATCTTCAGAGATCTGTAGCTCCTGACTGACAGAAGGACACTGCAGTTTTGGTGTTTCTTGTCCAGATGATGTAATAGAAAAAGGTTCTGGAAAACACAAGTGAACACTTCATGGAAATGTGAGTATCATTGCACCCCAGAAATCCTTATGAGATGAGTGGTAGCTATCCCTCGGACGGCACTAGGAGGAATTTGCTGCACAAGAGGAAAGGGTAACTCCAAACTTCCCTAGCTTTTGCATGGCTGGATTTTAAAACCTGGAATAACTGAGGGGATAGTCTGTTCCCATTCTGTCATTGCAGCCATCAAATGCTGTTGTCAAACCAACTGCAGTGACATAACCATCAAAAAACACCTGCCTGTGCCTATTGGAAAGTCCTTCTGAAAAAGGAGGAGTGTGCCAGTAGGGAGCTCTTTATTGCGTTAGGGTTTTTTCCTTCTGCAGATTCAGCAGGTGCTATATATTATCCTTTACAACCTTCAGCCATTTGGAGCTAGGACACTGTAATTATGTTCCCTGTCCATGGAAGTTACTGACTATTACTGTGTGAAATACGAGCTCTGCTCAGAATTCAAAACTAAACTGAGGAAGCATGTTTGCTGCTGTTTTCATACCAACAGAATAACAGCAGTGTTCATTTGAAGTACTGTTCATTTACACTAGTAAATGCTCTCTGCTCCTTAAATGGTGGAACCTGTATAAAAATACCTTATTGCTGATATGTAAAGAAGTCAAATTCCCAGCGTTTACTGTTCTCTCCTACAAGTAGTAGTTTACATTTGTGTAGTTAATTTTATAAAAAAAAATCATAGGGGTTCACTCCTTTGTAAGTGTGAAAATAAATTGGGAAGCTGAGACAGAGAAAGTACACAATCATTTTCAAACAGAAGTAACTTTCAGTCATCTTTGTAGAGATAGTCAGGTTCTCAGGGCCATTCCCAGTGAGTTGTCTAAATTACACATTGCTCTTGGATTTGTATGTGGGTGGGTCTGTACGTACCTGCACCTGGCTCCCCCAATGACTCAGTAGCCCAGGAGAAAACAAAGTTGGGTTTTCTATCTCCTGCTGTTCCTACTTTTGCAACCTCATCCACATGAGAATTGCCTTCTGTGAGGTTTCATCACTTTGTGACTAAAAAAATGTAGGCTGTTTTTATCTTGCTCTGTTCTCTCCTGAAGTTATTCAGAGGAAGTGAGATATAGGGGGCTGCCTTGCACACTATTCCATTAGGATAAATAATGTATGCTATCTATTGTGTTTCGAAGAATGCTTCAAAGAAAACTCTCCATGGCATAGTTATGATAACAAGCAGGAAAGAAATAAAATGAGAGACAGCATAAGAAAATGTAGGTGCTTTGGTATTATCTGCTAGTTCAGCATTACAGTGCTTGATACTAGTGTGCTTCTTTTGCCACAGCTCTTGTTGGTAGCCACAGCAGGCCATGGAAAAAGGTGTGTAGCCTACAGCTGCCCTAGGAGAAACAAGCAAAAGGTTTTTGTTGCTCTGCACCTCCAGGAGATAAGATGCAGGCTGTCCTTGGTGGAGGCACAGTGCACTGTGACCAGCTCTTTAATATTTTCTTGTCCTGCTCATTTCTTCTTCCCACTTTCATTTTAATAGGAAAGTCCCACATGCCTTCACAGTCTCTCAGGGGAATGACCATGGCTTTTAAGAAGCACTGATGTTCTGTTTGAGGTTCTTGGCCCACATCAGGTGTGGTAACTCTTGAAGGTAGAGGACACACTCTTACCTCCTACCAAGCATTATTTTTCTATTGTACTCTGTGGTTTTCAATCACTTCTGTGTATAAAGCTTAGTATACATGAATTATCCACTGTAATAAGAATGTGTGATCAGACAGTCCAGATTCCACCTCAACAGCAAATACAAAAATGACTGGCAAAATATCTTAAATGTTTGATATGGAATTTGCTTCCTCGGCTGGAGTAACAGCAGGGTATTTGGCCCAGCATCCTGCTTTTCACACTGGGAAAGAGTTCCAGCACCAGGCCATGTGGGGTAATACTTTCCTTTTACGCCTCCCAGTTTCCAGTATAACTCGCCAAGATACTAGGATATTTTCCAAGTGATATGACATTCTTGTTCTAAAGCACAAATTGATATTTATGTGGCCACACAATGCAGAAAAAATGTCATTTCCAGCGTTGGTGCCATGGATACATGCTCAGTGGTGTGTATGTAACCAGACCTTTACACCTCAGTACAGGGTGACCCAGTCATAGAGGAAAATTGGTTTGTTATGCCTTCTCTGAGCTTACTGCTGCCTTGGTGATGAGCCTTATATCTTCAAGCACATCAAACCTTCCTGCCATCATTAGAAATACTTTAAAACTTTAAAAGTCAAAAGCCTTGAGTTTTGGCTAAGTCAGCATGTAAATCTGAAAATGTGTTTCATTTATGATAAAGACATTTCTGTGCATATGAGTCATGCCTGGCAAAGGCAAAGTACCAGTAATCCAAAAAGAAAAAAAAAAAAAAAAGAAAATAAAAGGAATCAGATTAAACTCTTTTTTAGGAAATTACTATCAAAAAAAATCTGGGAAAGTGTTTGACATAGAATATGCCTCCTCTTCTGGGATCATAGTACTCTCCATCAAATCAGCTCTTCTCTGAGTGGGAATATTTTCCCCCCTTTTTTTTTGCAGGCATGCCTTTGAAATGCCAGTTCATTCAATTATCACTTTGCATATGAATTTGGTTTACCTATTTGTTTATCCTTTTTAGGGTTCTTCCACCTTTCCACAAAGGTATGAGGGGAGATTGGATTGAAATAGATAGACATTGATGAACAAATGCATTTCTGTCTCTGAGTGCAGTACAGTTGCCTGTGAGACAGCCTCTGTTTGCCCTCAAAATTACTGACCCTCTCTCTGATAATGGGTATCCTTGAGTCTTGGCATGAATATCTTACACTGACAGAGAGAACTGGCCATTGTCAAAGGTTTTGGCCACTCTTACAAAGGTTTTTAACCAACTATCTCTGTATCAAGAAGTCAGTGGGAGGGAGAATGTTTAACAAGCTGAGTGAGTGGCAGAGAGGAAGACAGGGCATGGAGAGGAGCTGAGAAGAGAGGGCTTGGAATAAAGCTCCGAAAAGGAAAGAAATCAAACAATTCATAGAGAAACAGAGAAAGCAACCAAAAACAAAATTAAGAGAAATGAGAAAGAAGCAACAAAATGAATGATGGCAGAAGCAGGAATCCTTATGCACATCCTCAAACTGTCATGGTAAAGAACGTAAGCCTTTTCCTTCACTTCTCCATGGAAATAAAACAATTATCGGCAAACTATTCTATTCTATTCTTCAAAGAAGTTATTTAAAAGCTGTTCCCCATTCTGGAAAGGCTTGACATCAAGAACAGATATTGTCTCTCATAAGTGTTCTTTATGGTTACTGTTTAACTCAAATGCCAGAAAACTGACACACCATGCTAATTAACAGAAAGGGATGGCTTTGCCTTATGGAACCTGAGGAGTAAGGAGAAAAATGTCTTTAAAGAATTGTGAGCTGGATTGTGTCCAAGGAGAGTTAAATCAGTGATAAAGTTTCCTTTATCCCAGGTGGTAAGGTTTTCAGGGCAGTGGGGACCTTCACGTCCACCCCAGGCTCTGCTCCTTGCTCCTGATGCTCATGCCATTCCCCTCTTGCTCTAAAACATCCATCTCCCACCATCACAATTTCCTCCCTCCAGAAGGACCCAGGGTCTGGTGTGTTGTACTGGGCTTCTCTCCACCACTGCAGTTTGAGGAGGGGTGGATGTCAGGGCTTTCTCTGGGGCAAAAAGTCTTATTCAGGTTTTCAGCATCCTGGTGAACCATAGGCTGTTGAGGAAGAAGAGGGTGGAAGGGTGCAGATGTAGAAACACAGTCATTGTGGCCTCTATGCAGCATCCCTGCTCATGAGAAAAGGCAGAGAGGAAGCAGTGTGAGAGAAACAAAGTCCTGGGTGCTTTGTGATATCATATGAGGGCAAGAGAAAACTGTGGTTTCTGGCAGAAAGTCACCTTCTAGCACTTTCACACTCAGGTTCCTTGAAGCTCAGCCTGAATGAAACCTGGTTAAATAAAACTCTAAATCATGTGCCTTATTTTAAATTCTTTGAAGAAGTGTCTTCACTTCTGAAACACACTGAAGCTTCATTACAAGCCATACTCTGATCTAAGGCACTGTGGTGTAAATCTGCAATTACTTGCTCAAAATCAGTGGTATTTTCCTAGCAGTGGAAGAGAGGAAGTTCACCCCTTCCTCCCAAGCAGGGCAATGAATTCCTTCTAAATTGTTGGCACTGTAAGCCTCTCCTGATATAGTGCTGGCACTTACTTTGATCTGGAAGATTAGAATTAAGTATCACCTTCATTTAAAAATTATACTAAATTAAGTTAAATCATTATGTTTTAAACCTTCTGTTACACTGTAGAAAACTTACTTCAGCTAGAACTCATACTTATTATTTTACTTTAAATTCTATGCTCAGGAGTGTTTCCCAAAACATGGGAATACATAATACAAACATGAAGAGCTAGTTGTCTCTGAAATGTTGCTACATGTATTTTTGTTTTCACAGTTAGAGAATAGTTAGAGATGCATTAAATTTCAGGGTGGTCCAAGGTTTGTCAATTTATAATAATGGCAGAAATGCTGTGTTTATCAGCGAAGAGGTGTAGATGGTGGTTAATGAGGAGTCAGTGTTGCAATTTATATTAAAGTGGCAAGAGGCAAAGACTGAATATGCACAAGAGAGGTGAATAATTTCATTTGCTTAGACACTGTATTGTGCATTCCAGGTGGTAGTGTCAAACTGAGAGGATGTTCCAGGAAATAATCAAAAGAGTTCTTTTCTAGGACCATTAGTTCTAATCCTCTCATCTTTTTTTTTTTTTACACTAATATCATGTGCTATTTTAGTCCTCTTTCCTAGTCCTTCAAAATAATTCCTTTTTCTCCTCATTAAGATGACTATTAACTTATTAGTGATTGCCTCTGATGCAATAGGTACTACAAATCTCAATAAGTATCATTTGTACACCTTTGTAAACACAAATTCAGCGTCCACCTTAAAGGGGTTGTGAACATGCACTTCAACATTTGACATATTTTGTAGCTCTACAACGGTTTTCTACTGTTCAAGGATTTCAGAATTTTTAACATAAAAGCATATTTTACAAGGGTTATTTTTAGAAGTGTAAACCATGCAGTATTAAAATATTTCAAAGAACTTATCCATCCATCCATCCATCCATCCATCCATCCATCCATCCATCCATCCATCCATCCATCCATCCATAACAGAGAGACACTAAGAGGTTCATATACAAGATAATAATTTTCCACTGATTTTTTGCATGGGAAGGACCATGCCTGAAGCCTTTCTGCATGCAAATTAAATTAGTTTACAATTTCCTGGTAATGAGAAGCAAAATGGTGACCACCTATTGAAATTAGTAGAGTTATAACACTGTAGCAGAGATTGCATATTTTCTTTTTAATTAAAATACCTGTACCATTTTTTCAGAAGTGTAGAACTGGAAGAGACCTCTGAGCCATTGAATTTAGTCCCCTTATAATCATGGGCAACTATATCATAGAATCTCCTGGCTAAGCAAATCAGTTTTTCTGTACTAAATGTGTGGAGCACCATTCTCATCAGTTATCAATGTTTTTCATTGATTTCAGTGCTGTGCTCTATTCACCAATTAACTGGGCATATCACCTTCACTGACCCAAATACAGACATTTTGCAGAATAATCTCTCATCCGGCAGCCAGATTTGCTGCTTTATGCCCTTCCACCTGTCTAGCTGCATTGTGATCATACTTTTTTCTATTGAATTCTTCTCCGTTTTGTTTGTTATTTTAAAGTCACAGTCATAATATTAAGTAATGGGTGATTTTTAGATGTGTCTGTCAATACAGGAGAGAATAATTTCTAATTTATGCTTTAAAAATAAATTTATTTTAAAACTCTGTTCACAATAGAGATTGGTTTAACTTTTGTTCCCACAGTGCACATCCAGTTTGTGTCAAAGAGATCTAATAACACAAATCTAGTTACACAAATAAGCATTGTCCTTGGTGCTTGAATCAAGGTGTGTACTACACAAAAGAGGAGATCATTAAGCTGTTAAAAATGTGTGCTGGTGAGACTTCCATTATGCCAAATCTTCTGAAATCCTGGTTCTATCTGTGGTAATGATGGATCAGTGAAACAAACTTCATGTATAAACATGATTTCTGTATTTGTTGCACTCTCAGTTCTAAATGTCTGACATTTCCCTAGGTACAGCCCCTTTAACTGTGATTTTTGCTGTGTTCTTATTATCTTATATTTTACAAGATTTTAAATTTAAAGGAGAAATGTCACACGCCTTTAATCACATCACATTTATTTATTTTAATTTTTGTGCTTCCACATTTTAACATTATCTTAAATCATTCTTCCTATGACCTTGCTTGGTCCAGACTTTCAATAAAGGACTTCCTTAGAAAATTAATACAGGCCATTTCTTTTACAGTGTTGTGTCATAGGGATCTCAAAAAATCTGTAGTTGGCGATTAAAATTAATATTCCATGAGACTACTAGATAGTTCCCAAACTCTTTGAGTATTGGGAAACAGCAATGAAGAAACAGTTTTTTGTCTATAGAGCACCCAACTCTTTTTTTAAATAGTCTTCCTTTGATCTCCTCCAGGAGCTGACAAGATAGGAAGCAAATTGGTAATTTTCAGGGTTTATTTCTTCTAATAAAAGAAAAAAAAAAAAGAGACAGATAATTGCAAAAGCATGTTTTACATCAATATGGGACTTGCTTAGCTAAAGATCCAGACAGGCAGAAAACAAAATCTGGATTTCTAAACAGCAGTTAAGGTACTGTGCTAACACAATCCTATGGTAAGAACATAGTATTTGCTGCTCTTAAAATAGCAGTTTGTGACATAAATCCTATTACATAAACAGATTATTCTGTGTAGGTGAGATGGCTTTTGTTTCTTGAATATTTATCTAGCTCTTTAGTTTACTTTGGCCATGATGAGCTGCTGTGACTCTGGGCTGTTTCATTTCTAGACCCTTCTGTCAAGGAGGATTCAAACCACTTGTCGGTTTGCAGGCAGCATCTCCTGCAGGGAAATTAGAGACCAAACTCAGTAGTGAAGTGGTAACTTTTAGCTCAACTCACAAGTGTCTCTCAACCCTGAGATGTCACTTGAGAAAAAGCCACATTCCAGAATGCTTTGAGATTCTGCTTTTGAAGTGACAGGAGGAGACTGACAGATGGGAGAGCAGGCTAAAGTCAGGTATAACAAAAGTAAGAAATGGCCACATGTGGGTGACTGGGTGCTCTAGCCTTTCATGACAGAGGTGATTGACTTAGAATTAATACATAAAAGCAGATGACCAGCTTTTATTGGTCACAGCACTTACGACAATCAAAGTGAAAATTCACTTGTTTCCCATTTGGTTGGTGAAGATACTTAACTTCCTGAAACACGTTTTTGGGTTTTGGTTTGTTTGGTTTTTTTTCTGTGAGAAATGTTGTGTGACTGGTAAAGAGATGACTGACAAATAGAAGAAGTGCCACTGGGACCAGTGAATTCTTCACAAGAAATACATTTTCATATAAGAATTTCAAAACAGAGCATAGCTTGGTAAGTCCTGGAAAGTGGCTATTTTGGTAAACACACACAAAACATTACTGGGAGATTTCTGTAGCTGACATTAGAAATGGAAATTATAAAGAAGTTTAAAAAAACTCTTCACACATGTAACATGAGGTAGGAGGAGTGTGTGCCATGCTTTTTTGTTCCATGTAGCTTACTGAGCAATGCTCATGTCCCAGGAGTGAACTTGTTATTGGTTCTGGCAGGCCATGCAAAACCAATACAACAGGAAAGAAATGTGTACAATCCTTGGATTGTACACCCACATTTATGAGTGCTGATTTAAAACTAACAGAAATCAAAGAGGTATAAAGTCACTCCAAGAAAAGTGTTAGGACCTGTGAAACAGCTTGTGGTAAATGGAGAAATAATAAAGAAAAATGTTTTGCATTTGTTTAGAAAATAACAAAGGGATTGACACAGTAGGAAGCTGTGTAATTACTAAAAGAAGGATATTATTATTTTTTCACATTAACCTGATGATGGGTTAGTACAGAAACCAAATCTGAAAAGGAAATATCATGAAAAACAAAATCTGTGAAGATTGTTAAGCAACTGGAGGAATGAATAAAAATTGCTCCTCCTGCTGACATGCATTTCTAAACAGGCTGAAATCAGGAAAAAACCTTAAAGATTAAACTCAGTATTTTGGAAATTACAAGGAAAGGATTCAGTGGCCAGCACTTTACAGTGTGCTATCTTTATGTGATTGCCAAGCCCATACTGGAGCAGTATCTTTTGGTCTTTGACCGTGTCTACTGAAACAGAGCTCAGTCCAAACCAAGAGTGGGAAGAAACAGGCAGCACTGGGATGGCTCAGCTCGTTGTTATTGCTGTTTTACACAGGGATTCTGATCTCATTAACATTCATATAGTTAATGAAAAAAAAAAAAAAAGGCATGCTTTGGAATTTGAGAAAGACACTTTTACTTTACTTTAAACATAATCTACATTATATAAAGCTTCCTGTGTTTACACTGTGAAAGTGCTGACACAAGCTGAGAGTCACTCATAAAGCAAGTTTATTTTTCAAATACATCGAGTACAGAATGCACAAAAAAGCTTACAAAAGATGGAGGCATATCTCAGAAAGACAGAAAAAGATTCAAAATACATTTTATTACCCTAGAAAAAATGCTGGTTTTCACATAAGCCTTTTATTTGTTTTCCTTAAAGACTTAACCACAGTCTGTGACAGAAATGTTGTAACTCTAGAGATACATTGTTTTCATATTCATTGTGAAACATCCAATATTCTTTCTTGAACCTTTCATATAACCTTAGCTAGAAGTTTTACTTAAAGCTAAAGCCTCTCATGAAGAATTAAGGCTGTCCTAGCTTTTCCCATTTCATTTCTTCAACCATGCAGTTGAAGAAATGAAAGTACTAATCCTCCTCAGCATGGCTTTTAGTTCCAGGCAGAGCAGGAGTTCACAGAGCAGTTGGACTATCAGATTGCGTCATCCTGGAAGCCACATCCACGTTGCCATGGCAATGACATGCAACAGTTTCTCGGAGCTGAACCTCCTCCACTGAATTGCAGCTCCCAATAGGTGACAAACACGGGTTGAGCACTGCATCCGATTTTGGAGTTTTTATAAACCACTTTTGGTAGAGATGGCTTGTGGAATCTGTGTGTGTGTGTCCCATGTAGTTATATCAGTAAAAATCTGACTTAGGATGTGTTCACATAGGCTCTATATAGCAATAAAACTCACCAGCTTTCCATACAAATAGGTAATGCTATGCTAAGTGTATTCTCCTGAATCTGGGAATTATTATTATTACTGATCTCAAATACACCAATACAATACAGACACAGATATTAATGCTTGTGGCAAAGTTGGGTACTTGAGACAAATCTTTTCATTGTGTCCTTGACAGATGTGACTTGTCTGAGCTCTGTTGGGCAGAATAAGCTGTGACTTGGCTTCCTGGAAGCAAAGACAGCACTGGAGATTGGGCTGGGATTCCAATGAGTGCTGGATTACTTTTTAATAGTGGTCTAGTCTATATTCATACCTAAGCCTGTAATGCTTTTGATCTCTTGAAAGTGAAATACAGAGCTTGATAAGCCATCCTTCTATGCAACATGCTTAAAATTAGAGATGTGATTATGCATTATGCATTTTTCCAAAGTGACCTGGTTTTCATTATCAATAATAATAATTACAGCTTCTTATAAGTAATATTTGATGTCTACCTTACATAAATACCGATAAACTCATTTTTAAGGGCTTGTTGCTGAATACTCTTTTGACATCTTATTTTTGTCTATATCTTTCCTGAGAATGTTGGCACTTCTGTCAGGTGCATAACAAGTTCCATATATATCCACCTCTGGGTGTGCAAGGGTAGAGAGAAGACAGGTTACTTTTAACAAAATTGCACTCAGATTTCACATATGATAGCTTCTTCTTCATTGGAAGGTATTGGAAAACATGTAAGATGGAAGAAAAGGATTACACTTCACAAATACACTCATCTTACGAGACTTGCTCTCCATTGATTTTTCCTCAGGACCTCTTTGACTCATGCTAACTTGATGACAGAAATCCTTGCTCTATAGGGAAGAAAACACTTCAGCTGTGTAGCTTTAAAGCTGATGAAAGGTTCGTTTGAACACTGGGGAAATAATCAAGTCACCTTAAAATCATCTCTGTACTTGAGATGACATAGTGTTGTCTCAGTTTGGGAAAATGAATGGTGCTGATGTGTCTAGTACTTTTTTTATAACTGCAGATACTGCGTATTTAAAAAGCAACACATCAAAGTGATTTAATGCATTAATTGGATAAAAGGAAAAACAAGTAAGTCTCTAAATGAAGGAAACTTAATAAAGCTGGCAGATCTTCTGCAAATAGAGAAGTATTTTCTTTGTATAATGCAGAATTCTTCTGAAAGTGAATTTTTTCTTTGATTTAGCCTTGATTAAGTGTTTCAGGGGTAAAAAATCCAATTATGCCTAAACTAAATGTGTTGAAAATGCTCAGAAGAGAACTTAAAGCTAATTGATGTATCTGAATTCGTATTCAAAGTGAGGAATTACCTAACATATGTCTGTAAAGCATTGTACCAAGGTGTTCATTTCCTTGCAGCATCTTTCTTCTTTCAAGATATGGCCCTCAAAAATTTAAATCAAAACAAGCAAATCCAATATCACAAATGCATTGATTGCTTTTCAAACTGTCTGAAGAGTTCAAGCCACATGCTGAATTAATGGATCAGAATTCTTTAGAACACTTTCCTTGACTCCAATTAACTTGTTTTCTGACCTAGGGGAAAGTCATTGGACATTTTTTTTGTCTGTATATCAGTAATATAAGGATAATGATGTTTATGAAGTTATGTTTAGAGGGTTTTTTTAAAAATCAATTTATACTGAAAGACAAAAACATAAAGCCCTACTGTTAATAACTTTCAAATCTCTTTAAACCCAAAAATCTCCAGTTTGATGTTACTTTTTTATGTTTCTTACTTCATGCTCCATTACTGTGTGATTATTGGGGTGTTGGTAGTGTAGCTACACATTATCAAGGGCAAAGGTATAATGCTATGTTTCAGTGGCCTAAGAGTACAGACACCAACAAAAAAAAACCAGTGAGATAGTAGTAAGTTTCCAATTTCTCACTCTAAGGAAAGAGCATGCTTTGGGCCTCTTATATGAGAAAAGTGTAATTTTTCCTTATGAACTGAAAGATGACATTTTCTCAAAACTGAGAAAGATTTAGGACTATACCAGATAAGCTGGCATATTTTATTGGCAGGACTCATTTGCTTTCTTCATGCCGTGCAAGCTGACATGAATAGGTTGTAAAAAGAGGTGATAATACAATGAGAGATAGTTACAAAGAAAATTGGGGGAAATGTAACCAGTTCATTTTCCTCTGAAATGTAATTTAGTTTTTCCAAAGAGCAATAAAACATAGGTATTTAGGACAGTAAGTGGAGGTATGTATATGTCCCAGATGGACTTTTAACTGACGTAACATCATAATGATATTGATATCTGCTAAAAAAAATCAGCAAAGATCATTTATCTGTCACGTTAAAGTAGTTGGAAAATTATATTTCCTGCCAGTTCTTAAATTTGTACATATGGTCAAATTTCAACAGCAAGGGAGACACTGAGGTACTTCTTTACAGAGCCAAATTGTGCCTAGCAAGATTTGCCATCGCTGCAGTGTGGAGTGAGTCCAGAAAAGTTTTTCAGGGCTGGTCCAGGGCCAGACTTGTGGAACACACTGGCTGATAACTGTGCTGATAGCTGGGCACAGCTGCAGCACCATGGCACAGCCTGCAGGACCCCCTGGGGCTGGGCGTAGCTTTGGAGCAGGACCCAGAGCAGGGTCCCGTGGGGCTCCTTACGGCAGCAGGGAAGGGATGGATGGTGGTGTCCATTCCCAGCCAGGTCAGGCTCAGTGCTGCACTGGGGTGTTCATGTGCCTGAGATGGTAAAGGAAAGCTCTTGTGAAAGACACTGTGGATGGTTTTGCATCTCCCTCCCAGCCTCGGGAACAACATATATCCAGCAGACAAATGGCATGCTACTCCTCAGCCCTGGATGATGCCACCAGTGCACCAAATATTTACAGTGGTCATGTAAACATGGGTACTTCAAAGGCATTATATGAAGGATATAGTAAAGGCTCTGGGCATCTTTCCTTTGATGCTTTGTGTTGTGGATGAAGCCTGCTATGCTAAAAGAATTTTTCTGTGTGAGGTCTGTTTAGCTTGCAGTTTGGGCCCAAAAACCTGAAAGTATGCTATTTTTTGTCTTGGTGTTGTTATCAGTTTTTACACAAGCCATAAAGTGGATAAGTTTAAGAATATTTTGAACAGTTATTTCTAGTGTGCTTAATTAGAACTGAGTTAAGTGAGGACAAACCCAGTCTTGGGAGTGGCTGTTCCACTTAACCACAAATCACTGGGCCATGAATCTTTTTTCTATTAATATAATTGCTTCTCTCCATTTTCAGGTCATATTGCATGGTTTTCTGATATGAAAGATATTCACTAATGCTTACTCTGCTTATCTTGGGGTGTATCAATGCATTTAAAACACCTAGGAGGATACATGTGTATAGGCAATGCATAGCAACTGCCTATTTAACTCATTGCTTTTCATTCTCATGAATATACATTCTCAATGTCTCAGATAAGGGTCAAATAAACAAATAAAAATTAAATATATTTTGTAGAATTAGCTTTACTTTCACTGTTATTAAGTTCAGCCATTCAGCTTTTGTTCTTGGATGATGTGAGTGAACTTTTCAGCTGTTAAAGACCCTTTTATCAGCTTTGCCAGTGACATGCATGTGCTTCTCAAAGGAAATGCACTTTTGTCCATGGCTTGCTTCAGAGAATAAAAGGGAGGTTTAGAAACTGTGTAATGTATTATACAGGATGACTGTTAATTCCCTGTCTGATATAGCTGGACTTAGTCAACAGAAATGCTGTGTGGTTGATAGGAGTTTTTAAACTATGGAGACTGTGATTAAAAGTAATTACATATTGAAATGTTTAAAAGATATCCATGAACCCTGACTCAATAGAAGTATATGTAAATATTGTTCTTAGATGACATGCATATTTTCTTAGTACCTGATGATTTTACGATTTCAAGTCCTATACCAGTATTAAAATGACATCAGACAGTTCAGTTATAGAGCAGGTTATGTCATCTTTCTTTATATGTAGCAATCTGCCTGTGTAAACTGTATGAAAATGTGTTTCAGGTGCATTAAAGGAACACTTCATGAGTTAGAGCATCCCTTCTGGAAGGTGTTTGCCAATGCATTGCACAAGGGTGAAATGGCAAACTGTTGATGTAATTTCACTTCCCCTGTAATCTCTGGTAGTTGTTGCTTCATCTTAGTGGGCAAATGCGTTCATGGTATACTTTGGAAAACAGTTCACAACTGAGAAAATATAATTCTGTCCCTCAGAAATCAATAGTAAAAGTTCAGATGACTTCTACAGAGTTGGGACTGACATACTTGTACACACATGAAACAGGACCAGCAGAAGCTGCAACATCAGTTACTTTTAGGAATATCCAGAAGTTTTACTTTTCCCACACCTAACATTTGTTGTCCAGCAGGAATTACACTGGCTTTTCCCATCAGAAAACAGGCATGGTTTAGCCTTTGTGTTATCTACATGTTTGTGTTCAGCTTTGTGTGTGGGGATAAATTGATCCATGCAAGTATCCAGAAATGCCAAGCAGGCAGGTCAGGGACACTGCTCACTGCTGCACTGCAGTCACAGGCTTCTCTCCTCACCAGTAAACATGCACTCCTTTTTTTTTTATTTAGTTTCTCTACAGCTCAAAAACTGCAACAGAAACCAGGAAGAAGTCTGCTCCCACTGATTTTCAGTCTGCTGCTAATTGAGACATAGTACTAACTCTGTGATGCTGGTGTATGTGACAACTCACACCCATTTACTGTCTATTATTGTTATTCTGGCTTTATAAACTAAATCTGGCATCACATTTTACAGCTTTGGAAAAGATCCTATGAGGAACAAAGCACTAAGATGCAGTCAGAAGTGTCTAGTCACTAATACCAGTCACCACCTCAGCTCACAAAAGAGCCTGGATTAGTGTTTGACAGAAGCCTATTTGTTAAAAGAAGGAAAAGGTTTGTTTTAAAAGAGAATGTCTTGGTAGGATGCCTATTAAAATAACAATTACAGCCTATAGAAATGGCAGTTTTGGAGGAACCCTGGAAATAATCTGGTTGTCTTCTATCTATCTATCCAGTGCAAAAAACTTGTGTAGATGTGATGTCCTGCGTTCATTAGAGGGACTTTTGCCAGGCTGGCAGACCAGGAATCTGAACTCCTAAAAACACCCAAGACAACCCTACAATTTTTTCCCCATATAAAAATATTGCAGTCATAGCAAACATTTCAAAGACTAGGCATTTTAAAATAGGAGCAAGCAGGGGATCACTTGAAGCATTGTTCATGAACCAGAGTGTCCCTTCTTTTCTAGGGATGCCGCTTCAAATTAGGTAGTAATTTGTAAAATATCTGTAGTGCAGAGATAAATCATTGTATCCCTTCACTGTTGCCACAAACAAAACATGCACAAAAATGCCTTCTTTGACTGTGCTGGCATGTGAAACCTGCTCTTGCTGTCTCCTTACTGCCCTGAGATGAACTTAGCTGCACTACACAGGGTTGCAACAGAGATAAGCGGGTAGTCAGCCTTCCCTGTCTTGATGTTTCCCAAAACTCTCAGGCTCACTTTGGAGTCTCTAGTTGTTTATTCCTATGTTCTGGCATGGAAATGTCCTTCAACTTTAATAAATTGTAAATAATTTTTGGCCCAACTCTGTCCTTGCAGCATTTATATATGACTTCTATAAAACATTTCCATCCTTCAGCCAGCTGTCTGCAAGGCCGCTGTGATCCACTCTGCTGGTCTGGTCTCGGTGATTAGGGAACTTCTTCCCTCTCTGTAAAGTCTGCCAAGTCAGATAGTCCCACGCTCAGGGATTCACATGAGGCCCTGCCACAGCTTGCTGGTATCTGAAATTAATATTTAAGCCTGACAACATATTCAAGGACCTGTGGTGTAGGATTAGGAAGATTCAGGCTTCAGAGCCAAACCCAAAACTTTCTCAGCATTTTCTCTCCAAAGTTAGCTGGAAAAAACATCCACAAAATTTCTGTATTAACCATCAACTTTGGAAAAGAGAAAATCCACAATTCCTAATGCAGCACTTATCTTAGAATATACTTGCTTTATTAGGAGGCTGCACCTTTGCCTGAAGCTCCTCGGCCTGACTCAGAGAAGCTGCATCTGGAGCAGACAGTAGCACTCACTACCTCAGTGTACCTGTAAAAAGCTGCTTAGGGAGAAAGAAACCATAAAGATTAGGGGGGAAAAAAAGAGTAGAGAAAGGGGGAGAGTCATATTTCTTAAAGGCAGGACAGTATGAGAGCATTGAAAGGTCAACACTGTCTGTTTAGGGCCAGGCTCTTAATTTAGTGCACTGAGGGATGCTTCATGCTAGAGGCGAGGCTTTTCAAGCAGTGTCAGTTTACATTTGGCCAGAGGAAGAAGGATTATCATCTCCTTTCCAGCAATGTGGAAAGGAGGCCACCATCCCACTCATCTTCAGGCATGTGGAAACAGTGGGGGAAATTAAACTCACGACAGCTCACGCTGTTTCCTGTGTGCGAGTCAGAGATGGTGATATCCAAAGCAAACACTGCTTCCCATACATTGGCTGCAGGGACTGACAGACTGCACTGAGACTCAAATCAGTGCTAACTGACAGCATTTTTACAGGCATTGAAACACTTAAGAGGGACAAAGGGCTGAGGAAATGGGTCTCTGACCCTTGCAAAATCTTCCAACCATTTTTTTAGTATCTTTGGGAGTTCAGTTTCTGCAGGCTGGCCAGATACAGCTGCAAAAGCACACAAGGCCATCAGCATGCTTTCTTGGGATGCCTGAAATCTAGCCTACCTGTATAGATACTCCAAACTAGTTTATGAACACAGCAAGCTTTACACAGCCCATCCATGCTGCTTTCTGGTTCAGTGTGCCCACAGGACTGTACAATGGGCCTCACATCACTTTCAGCCCACGACCCAGTCTTCACACTCTGCTTCATGGCTTCACACAGAGCACTCCCACAGCTGATATAGATATCTTGTGGCTGCACAAAGGATTTCACTCTCAAGATTGTCTATTGATCATCATTTGTGAGCCCTGCAATTCCCACTATTGCTCTCCTGTGAATCGTTCCAAGCTACTCTGAGAAATTTGCTGTCCTTTCTGCTCTCCTGATAAGTCACCACCTCCTTCTCATGAGCTGGCAGCTGATTGAAATGGATATGGGATTTTCAAAGCATTGAAATAATATTTAGCATTCTAATTATATTTTTGTAGGTGCTAGTAATAATAATGTAGTATTGATTCATCAGATCTCAGGCTGGAAAACTCAGCAAGTCAGCAAGATTGGAAAATGCAAAATGATTTTTAAAAAAATTATTTTTAAAGGCACTCTGTAATGAAATACTGACTTAAAAATTGTAATTGTGAAAAAATAGTAAGTATTTCTTCACAGTCTTCCCTAAGTGAAAACTTTAAATTGCAAGATACAGATTTTTATATGACAGTGTTACACTAGAGCAAGAGAAAAACAAAGACTTAATTCATATTAGTTCAGGATAAAAGGAGAGCTGAAAGAAATCCCGCTGAATCATAGAAATAAGCTGAGTTGGAAGGGACCCATCAGGATCATTGAGTCCAGCTCCTGGCCCTGCACAGCACCATCCCCAAGAGTCACACGTGTGCCTGAAAGCCTTGTCCAAACACTTGTAGAGCTCTGTCAGGCTGGTGCTGTGAGCACTGCCCAGGGGAGCCTGTTCCAGTGCCCAGCCACCCTCTGGGTGAAGAACCTTTTCCTAATATTGAACCTAAACCTCCCCCAGCACAACTTCAGGCCACTCCCTCAGGTCCTGTCACTGTCACCACAGAGCAGAGATCAGTGTCTGCCCCTCCTCTTCCCCTCATGAGGAAGTTGTAGCTGCAGTGAGGTCTCCCCTCAGTCTCCTCCAGGCTGAACAGACCAAGTGACCTCAGCCACTCCTCATAGGGCTTCTCCTCAAGGCCCCTCACCATCCTTCTTGTCCTCCTTTGCACACTCTCAGCTTAGTATCTTTTTTTCTATTGGTGCACCCAAAACTTGCTCCCCAGGACTCGAGGTGAGGCTGCCCCAGGGCAGAGCAGAGTGGGGCAATCCCCTCCCTTGCCCAGCTGGTGATTCTGTGCCTGATGTCAGCAGGACATGGGTGGCCCTCCTGGCTTCCAGGGCACTGCCAGCAGGATGGTGGGGTAAACTCAGGGGTGAGCATGCAGTGCTGGAAAACGGAAGATCGAGGTGTGAATTTCTGCCTTGTTGACTGTATTTCTTTCTTTGGAATCCTTGCTAGTGTTAAAATTAATTTATCTTTCTGTGGCTGCTCCTGTGAAATGCATTAGCTATTCATAGGCATGGAGGTCTATCGGGCAGGAAGGGCACTGGGTGAGAGGAAATTTGCATTATCCAGTGTAGCTGAGGGNTAGAACTCTGTCAGGCTGGTGCTGTGAGCACTGCTCAGGGGAGCCTGTTCCAGTGCCCAACCACCCTCTGGGTGAAGAACCTTTTCCTAATATTGAACCTAAACCTCCCCCAGCACAACTTCAGGCCACTCCCTCAGGTCCTGTCACTGTCACCACAGAGCAGAGATCAGTGTCTGCCCCTCCTTCCCCTCATGAGGAAGTTGTAGCTGCAGTGAGGTCTCCCCTCAGTCTCCTCCAGGCTGAACAGACCAAGTGACCTCAGCCACTCCTCATAGGGCTTCTCCTCAAGGCCCCTCACCATCCTTCTTGTCCTCCTTTGCACACTCTCAGCTTAGTATCTTTTTTTCTATTGGTGCACCCAAAACTTGCTCCCCAGGACTCGAGGTGAGGCTGCCCCAGGGCAGAGCAGAGTGGGGCAATCCCCTCCCTTGCCCAGCTGGTGATTCTGTGCCTGATGTCAGCAGGACATGGGTGGCCCTCCTGGCTTCCAGGGCACTGCCAGCAGGATGGTGGGGTAAACTCAGGGGTGAGCATGCAGTGCTGGAAAACGGAAGATCGAGGTGTGAATTTCTGCCTTGTTGACTGTATTTCTTTCTTTGGAATCCTTGCTAGTGTTAAAATTAATTTATCTTTCTGTGGCTGCTCCTGTGAAATGCATTAGCTATTCATAGGCATGGAGGTCTATCGGGCAGGAAGGGCACTGGGTGAGAGGAAATTTGCATTATCCAGTGTAGCTGAGGGTTCATGTAAGCTCTGCAGCTGAGAATATGACTCTTATTTAGTAAGCAAAACATTCCTGAGGCTGCAAAACCTCAGAAATTGGTTGGTATTCCATCTATTGTGCACACATCTACCCCTCTCTGCTGGAGGTACTGAGGCAGTTCTTCCACTGAACAGCAGCTGCCAGCATAAGAGATGCCTTGGATATCCCAAGGACAGCTTAGCTTTAGGTTTAAGACATAATCAAGAGGAAGAGGACCCGTGGAACAAGAATGCCAAAAGGTCACAGAGAGAAAGGCCATTTCATCCATTTTAACAGCTGCCACTTGCATGGGCATGATGAAGAGATGCTCGATGTCTGGAGATCTGTGTGAAGCTGCACACAGGGCAAGGGGAGCTCAGTTAAACGAGTACTCCTCACCTGAGGCAGCTCTGTAATTGCCACTGCCAGTCTCTGGCTGAACAGGTCTGGCTGCCTGAGGACTCAATATTCCCCAGGCTTCCACAGATCTCTTCCTTAATGTTCTCTAATGGATAAATGCCAGCACAATGCAGGAGATAAATATGTGCTTCTAGTACTATTGACACTGCAGATCAGGCATTCATACTTAAGGCTTATTTTCCTCCTTACTTAAATAGAGAAAGAAAAGGGAAGAGGTGCAAGAGGCAAAGGGCTTTTCTTTGAAGGAATAGCAGCAGTAATAGCAAATCAGTCTAGTTATTGAACTGCTCAGAGCTGTCAGAAGGTAAGAACTTCCTGTTCATTTTTGATGGCAAATGGGGAAGGCAATCTATTCCCCCTTCTAGCCTCTTGTTCTTGGGAGTACTAGTCCTTTCAGCAGAGAATTTGAGTGATAGAATTCATATGGACTTCAAAAAGATCAGATGCAGATGCCAATGGCATCATAGAGATAGCATCCTCAAGCTGGGGTGGTAATTGTGTCTATTTAATGGAAAATCATGCAGCCATCAGACAAGCTCTAAGCAGTTGCCTCAATTGCCTTTTCCTAAAAGAGGGGCCACAGTAGATTACATCCAAAAGCTGATCAGTTGGTTCATCAGGGATCTAACAAGCAGTTTGTAGAACTAGCATGAGCTCAATTTTAGATAGATTTATGGTTTATTTGTTTTTTAAAGTTCTAGTTACTGCAGAAAACTGCTTGACTCTTTTAATGACAGTAAGTGCATACACATAAGCAGTTTTGCTTCCTCACTGCCCTATACTTTTGTTACTGCAGGCAGACAGCTAAGTGGGATATGCAAAAATCCTACAGTCATGTTCTGTGAAGTTCTCGCAAAAACAAAATGTTTCACCTCATCCCCATAATAAGAAAACAGGGCAGACAAATATGGTTGGGAAGAACACAATGTGTACATAAATCCCAGTCTAAAACATAACTGCTTGGTCAGATCTTCTGGGAGCAATGACTTCAGCTCAGTATCT
This sequence comes from Leptocoma aspasia, assembly GCA_013399835.1. NCBI lineage: Eukaryota > Metazoa > Chordata > Aves > Passeriformes > Nectariniidae > Leptocoma > Leptocoma aspasia. The sequence continues at coordinate 197,243 of VXAX01003036.1, read as the reverse complement.
CTGGTAACAGCATTCATCTCTGCACACAGCTCCTAGCCTGTAGATGAGAATGGGTTTGGATGAATAAATGTTTCTTGCTTTTATACTAGATACACCAAAACAAGTTTGAATTGAATAATTACAGAGCAAACTCTGTGGGCCAATGAAATGACATGAAATGACATCACTTGAGAAGTCCTACATATTATAAGTAAAAATTTCAGAATTTGTCTTCTCTCATTAGACAAAATGTCAACAAAAGTTTGGAGGCCTTCAACTTTGGAGTTTTGTTACGGTTCATACTGAACTAAGAAACTTGCTGAAGTTGTGATCTGAGTTGAAAGGGGGGAAGGGACACAGATGGCTCCTGCAGACTTGGTTTTTCTCCAGAAGTTTTGTTTCTACACTGACTTTACAAATGTAGCTAGGATTTTATAAATAGGTATCATATGAAATGCAACATGGCCTGTGAAATTGAAGCAGCTCTTGGCCTAACCTCCAAAAGACTGATTTGGTTTAGCTAAACTCTGCCAAATCAGGAGTGGATTTGAAGGCAATTACCAAGCCATATGTTGTCCTTATCTTAACACAAACAAACCCTTTTATTATAGCACAGCTCCTGCACTGTCACATGTTCCTTCACAGGACACAGCCCAGTCTCACACCAGTGGTTGTTTCCCTCTTGGCTGTGCCCACCTGTGCCTGCAGACCCCAGTGTGCTGGCTGGCTCCACTGCCCTCCTCTCAAACATGTTTTGGGGCTTGGCAGGCACAGCAGCCTCCACACTCATCCAGCTCCCTGGGCAAGATGCCATGTGAGCCATTGCTGGTAGCACAGGGAAGGGGAAGCAGGAAGGTGTGATCATTAAAATCAGCAACCACTGTGTGTGCCCAAGCAGGATGAGGTCCCACGGTGCACTTCACATGTGAACTATTAAAAAATTACAGTGATGGTTAAGGGGGGATGCAAACTGGCCTATAGGCTGGAATAACCCAGTAGGTTAACATGGCTTTGATTTTGCTGTGTGCTGAGCTTTAGGGACTATATTCTATTAATGTTGGTTAATAAGAGAGATGTCATGATAGTTTTATTAAGATTTTATGTGCAGGTAGTTCAGTAAACTCTGGACAAATCTTGGGAAACAGGCAGGGAGTGTGTGTTTTGTGGGAAGGGAGGAAGGGAGGGAAGGAAGGAGGGAAGGAAGGAGGGAAGGAGGGAAGGAAGGAAGGAAGGTGTACCCTTTCCCTAGGGAATAAATGCAGTATTGTTCTTCTCTACTACTTGTAAAGGTTTCATTCATTTGCAAAGAGACACCTGTACTTCCCCATGAGACCAGAAAGAATCCACGAAGTCCCTCATTAAATACACCTTACAAAAGAACACATACTACCATGATACTGCAAGACCTCAGCACAAACACTGTGACTTCTGAAGTCTCATGCAAAATTCAGAATTGTATTTAGCACAGGAGATTGTTCCACTACAATGTATTTCTAGAAATTAACCTGTTGAGAATGGGGACACAGGTGCAGGACTTGGAGGACTAGGCTCAGCCTTCAGTATTGCCCGGATTTTCTATCTGACCAGGACTAAATTCCAATCTTAAGATTTTACATTTTTAAATCTGGATTATGATAGTGATGAAAGTCCTGCATGTGCACAGCATCAAGTGACAGAAATGGGCACAAATTGGTAGCATCTCTTATCAATTCCATTTCTACCCTAACCTATCCATCTTATCCAGTCCTAACCCATCCTATTTGCGAGACCATTCTTCCTTTTCAGATGACTACATAGATCAATGCACAGTTTGATATTAGTAAATATTACATTTAGCACTGCAGAAAGTACAATTCCTTTAAAGTTATGATAGAAGTCCCTTGGAAAGCCTGTGCCATGACTGCCAAAATGGGCTGTTAACATGAAAATAACTTATAATGACAGACACATAATTCATTCCAAATATTATGTTATATTCTTTGGGGTTTAGTTTAAATAGCTTCTCTACTTTGAGAACTTCAAGCAACAATCTTCAATATACATTGTCCTACTGGTTTTAAAATAGGATGCTTTCTAATATCTCTATTATTTTTCAAAGACTCTAAATATTTTCTGTTTTAAATGTTTTATGGATTAATTTTAATTAGGAAAATGCATTATTTGGTCTTTATGCTTTAGATGGATCATGAGAGATAGTTGCAAAGATATTTATAGCTAGTAAGGACCATTCTGTTCTAGTCCAACTTTATGCATTCCTTTAAACCCAGAATGTCACCTGATAATCCCTAAAGCAGAGGGGAATTAATTTTCCTTACTATATTAGCAAACCTTATTAGCCCTAAGAACCTCTGGTCAAATTTGAGCATATCTTTATGAAAGGCTTTGTATCTTGATTTAAAGATGATTTAAAGACGAGGATGCGTTCCTGGTGCCAGCCCATCCCAGTGCTGCAGGCAGCAGAACAGTGGACAGGTAGGATAATTAGCAGAAAATACAATGGTCCTTTCTCTTCTGTGCCACATCTTTAAATGGAGAAGCCTCTTCTGGAAGCTCAAAACCAGGCAGAAATATGCCCTTTTCTTTGTCTCCCTTGCCTGTTTCCTTTCCTTAAAATGTCATTAATATGAAAATGAAATTTTTCCTTGTTCACTGCACTTAAAATGCCAGTTGTGTCATTGCCATCTTGCCACTCCATGCTCTTCACTAAACCCCTCCCCTGTTCCTTCTGCCCACAGCCCCTGTAAGCCCAGCACAAGAGAGGAATACATCCAGGTGTATGGACACCCAGGACATGCCACAGTCCTCTGCCACTCCCTGACCTTGCTGCCGTGCAGGGGACCGGGCACAGAAACATTTTTGTGCCCTGCTGATGCTGTGTTAGGCCACACCTGGAGTGCCAGTGGGAGCCTGTGGCCCCGGGGCCAGGCTGGGGGCACCTCGCAGGCAGTGGTTTTCTCAGTGGCAGACGATGAACTAATGAAGCTTCAGTGATGCTAAATCAGACTTTGGGGCATTTAAAGCAAGGAAGTGAGGTGTCACACAGTCATGCTTGGGGGAGGGGAGAAAAAGAATCTTTAAGTGATCCCAGATTAGCAAAAGGGATTGCTGAATTAAAAGTGTGGCTTTAAAATGCCGCTTTGTGTGTTGCAGGCAGGAAGCTGTGTCCTGCTCTCCCATCCATTTTATAGTACAATAATCCCATTGACTTTGCTATAGTTTTTCCTGATTTACACTCATCTGAGATAAACACAAAGCCCAGTGTCTTTCCAAGCCATCCATCTTTGTTTGTGGAGAAGTACTAGTGAGAGAAACAGCTCAGCCATGCGTAAGGGGAAGTCATAATCTGACTGTAGGATCTGCAGTAGCACATTGTATTATTAGCTCCTGAGTACTCTGTTTTATAGCACAAATGGACTGAAACATGCCTTTTTTTCCTCAGATTCAGAGAAGCTATTTTTTAGCGCACATCATTTTTTAAACCACATCAATAATCTAGCATACTAGTTTTTCTATTTTGTTCATATTTTCACTGTATGAAAATTTGTGCTGCCCTGGTGTATTTTCTGCAGTGAATTTGAGCTTGTTAAAATTGGAAAATACATTCCAAAGATGTGAAGCCCTCTTTTCAAAGACCTTGATTTTTATTCCTTTCCTAAGATCCTGAGGTAGATTATAGCCTTCACTGCCTGCAAGACCCACTGTGTAAATTGTGAGCTCTTTAAGATCAGCATCTGGTTTTAGTGAATGACATTTTCTTCTTTGGTGTGTTTCTTTTGCTTCCATTTGCAAACACAAGAGGAATGTAAAATTATACATCCTATGAATTAACAGTTCTAAATTGATGCTGGTTTAGGATACACTCAAAAATAATGTTTTTCCTGTGTACGCAGTAAGTGTGCAGAGCTTCACACATAAAAAAAGAGGTTAAAATAATGTAGATTTCTTCTTTATTATTCTAGTGTACTTTAGGTGGTGATTGCATAATGAAATGAAAAAGGTATTATGTATTATTTTATTTTAACTCAAATTATTTTTTGCACATTCACCCTCCAAAGTAGAAAAATAGGAATATTCCAGTGTTCTTTGAAAAAGCTTTATATTATTTTTTTCTTTACATGGACATTTCTGGTTAAAGGGGATGATCTGCACTATAATTGCACAGCCTCTCCTAATTCCTGGAATCAGGATTTTTTCTGATTGCTTGACACTTGCCACAGAGAGTAAACTGGGAACAGTGTTGACCACGTATTTCCTCATGGAACTCCCACTGTGTTCCTGTTGTCCTTTTCCTCACTCTGTAGCCATGCTGGATTCAAAACTGAGAGTACTCCAAGGCAGTGACTTCTTCTCTTGTCTTATCCATGCTTTGGTACAGTTCTTCTATGTTATCATCCTCATATCCACAGTGAAATACATGTAGTTATGTACAGAAAGTAAATGAGAGACTACTTTAGACAGTTAATTTATCCTTATCACTTTGCATTTCCTTCTCTGAAGGAAATTTCATGCCACTGCTTGTAGCAGTTTTGCTGGAAAGCTGTACTAATAGCAGTGGCATCCACCTTCTGACTAACTGATCTCTGTTATGTGTTTAAAGGTTGCAACACTCCAATGTCAGCTCAGTTTTCATGAAGTTATTCCTTTCATCAAGGACCTTTAAGAATGTCTGTAACCTTGGGGATTTGCTTAGTAATTATTTTCTGTTACAAAATAAAAGTCAAGCTATATACCTGAGAAACTGAGCAAAATAATGCCTCAAAGTAGGTAACACTGCAGTGAAATACAGGGTGCAACTCATCTTCCCTGGTATTACTTTCATGGTATTACTTTCATGGTATTACATGGAGATGTTAATTTATACTGTACACGTTTTTATTTTCAGAAATTTCCTTTCTTAAAAAAAAAAAAGGTGAAATAAAAGATATTGAAACATTCTGACCATTCAGTAATAGATATTTTGAATTAAATATAGATATTTTGAATTAAATATAAATAGATATTTTGAATAAATAAATGAACCCCTGATTTTTACATATACTAAATTTCTTCAGATTCAGTAGTTGGAAAATGCTCCGAACTCTAGAAAAATGTGAATACGGGTTAAGATACCTTCCTTTAGGTGCTTACTTTTGAAAAACATGGCCACCATGTGTAAATACTGGTCATCAATATGGTACAGAGACTGTATCAGCATTGTTATATTTCCTTTATTGGCTTTAGATCACGCTCTACATATGTCTTTATGTGCCACTGCTGCTGTGCTGTAATGGTAAGGCTAATTATAATAATAGATGCAGTAGTGACTTTTCAGCACTGGATGGATTTTTCAGTAACTTATTGAGGTCACTAATTCCTTTCATGCAGGCTATGAATAGAAGTGATTTTCCAGCACTACCCTAGAAGAAAAATACTCTGTGATCTGTTATCAATTCATAAATCTATGTCTCCTCACAAAGTGACAGATAGTCTATTAAAAAAAAATGTAAAAAGTGATGTACTGCATACAGTATCAAAGGTGTAGATTATATTTATACTTCATAATAGAACATTTTGTACACTAAAAGTAGTGCTAATGATTCCCCTGTTATACTTTCCAGCTGCAGAAACTGCAAAGATATGTGTTTTATTTAAAACATATTATGCACAGAAGAAGACTCTAATCAGAGTGCATTCGCTTTTGAAAAACCAAAATTAGTGGTAGTACAGACTTGTGAAAGCTTCTCTGATGGTTCAGTGCCAGCCTGTAGCTCATTTTGGTGCAGCTGGAGCTGTGTCTATTTGAGTAGGTGCTGCTGTGGGTTTGCCAGAGGACAGGAGTACATATGCATGACTTTGGTATGTGTGTGACAGTCAGTATTTGGTTTCCTAAAGGGACCAGAAGCCATGTGACATGAGGATTTCACAAAAACAACCCAAATGCCTATCAGTTACAGCCAGCTGGACTGTTCCTGGAAGCACAGCCTCAAGATTTAGATGTAACTGGCAGGGTGCCAGTTTGACACCTGCACTTTGTTTACATTTTTTGCTCTCTTCTCTTTTCAATGAGAAATCTTAAGACACCTGAGAGGAGATGTATCTTACGTGTTATGGTAGCTCTAGGCAGAGCCTTCCCAACCAAAGGACATTATGGCTAAGAAAAGGTCTTTCTTGTAAATCTAGGCAAGTGTGACCATACGTATTTGATTTCAGAGATTTCACTGAAAGCTACCTTAGGCAGAAGAGAAAAAAGTGAGAGAAATAAAAAAAAATTATTAGGAAGCATATCTGTAATCTTTGTTCACAGCAATCTCTAGAGTCTGCTAAAGGTAAGATTTTATCTATGAGAAAGGACATTCTTCCTCCTCCCTGTGCTGTCTGCTGACCATTGTTCTTCAGTCACCACTGTTTGTGACTAAAGGGAAGAATAAAGAGCATTTTGGTAATAGTAAAACTTTTAATATTTGTAAGGACTATATAAACAGGGACTACGGGCTGTTAATGTGTGCCTGAGCTGCCTTTTGGAGGGCATATTAAAACTGTGGTTAAAACTGGCTTTGCTGTCCATCTACATAGCCAGGTAGATCCTTGATACAGTTACAGATTTTTCTCAGTAGAAAATATGATTGGTCATCACCAGCAGGAAAATGTGGCAGCAGGACACTATTTAGGTGGCTTAGGGTGTACATGCAGTGGAGCAGTAAATGACATTGCAATTCTCTTGTCTTTCTCTTCATGCAAGTTCTTGAAAGTTCAAGTAGCAAAGGTGCAATATATTCACTGAATGACACTTTAAATGCTAGTTTTAAAAGGTAATTTGGTGTTTTTAATATAAAGAAATCAAGGGCAATTAATTTTCAATAAAAAATAAATCTAAAATTCAAGTTTAACATTTGCAATACATGTATTATTGTACTGCTTGTCTTCTGAACAAAGTCATAATTCCTTTTTACTGAGACACTAAAAATGGCTGTGGCCGTAATATATGTCATGAGTCATAAATCAATAAGAATGTTCTGCAAGACATTCTATTGATTTAGTGCAATTAAAGTAAAACCTATTTTGGACTTCTTGGGTGCGTGAAAAGGGTAGTGCTTTTGTCAATGTATTGTCTGTTGGATAAAAGGTTTGTTCAGTTCTAAGCTGGTATTATTAAAGAAGGATATTTGGGTTTTTGCATGTTTTCCTATCTTAGGAAATAAGGAGATTTGGTTAAGAGGAAAGCATTAATGAGAAGTGTTTTAGTCACTAAAGGGAAGTGTTTAATCAAACACATAATAACAAATTCTTCATTTAAATTTCAAACATGACCATTTTTAAGGTGCATGGCATCAGTGATTAAAGTATTACCTGAGCAGTATTTACACAATCAATGTACAATTGAAAATGTGCCACCATAGATGAGTTTGGAAATATGTTAATCTAACTTTCTTTCAAAAAAGTGAGAGGAGCCACTGACACCATGTGGAAAACTTGGAAAGTGCCTGTGACAAAATAATTTCCAACTTGGTAGCCTGTTCTATCTTTCTTTCTGAGTCATCCACTGTCAATAAGACAGTGTGAAAAAGGAATGGTTTTCCATCAGTCTACAGTCTTTTAAAGGTGAAAATGCTGTTCCTTGTGCTTAAGGCCACGTCCATCACAGAAACCCATGGGGTAGGGATGACTGAGTTGGATTGAAAGAATTCATGTCAACAAAATTATATTGTGTGGTTTGGAAACCTGAGAGTCAGGGGAGGCTGTTAACAGCAGAATACACAGAGCTTTGAGGATAAAGGTGGGCAGAGAGTGTCTGCATGCATTCTGTGTCTGATCATAATAGCTAATGTTCTCTTCGTGGGCCAGGGCCCCCACTGTAGCACCAACACCCTGCAAATAGCGACAAAAATGTTCCTTATCTTTTGGGGAGTCAGGGAAAAAAACTCAGTAGTATTGTCTTCTTTCTCAATATATATTTTTCAGTCTAATGATAATGTTTCTGAGAATAAATCTTCCTCCTCACCAGATTTTGCAGCAATATTTAGATCATCACATTATGTAAAACACAATTTAGTATTACCTTCAGAAAGAGAATCTTATCAGGTGGGAAATGAACTACAGGCAAGCTACAGGAGAGAAAGACACTCTTTCAGAATTAAACCTTTTTATTCAATATTCCTAGAGATAAAAATGTCCCAAATAATGTACTAGGAGCGGCAGGAAGCATAAATACACAGGGAAAATGAGTCAGACATTGTTTTGTCTAAATAGAATGGTTTTGAAACCACACAAACTCTAACAGCTTTCAAACGGAACAGTTTCTCAAGAAAGATATTCACCATAGCCATCAAAAATGAAACTTTTGTTCCTTCTCTTTCTGAAGGATATGTTTAACAGAATTATGATGTACCATTCCTATTTGTGACAAAAACATTTGAATGGATGTTTGAAAGATTTGTTGAGACATTCAGTTCAGCTGCAAAAGGAAAAGCTGTATTAAAAATTATTTTACTTCATTCAACTTTTTGTTCAGTGAAGTGCTTCTGTTTTGCTCCGGTGTGCATGGTGTGTGCTTTAAAATTAGGATTTAATTCATTTTCTATGTAATTATTTAAATTGTCTGCTTTCATCATTGAACTAATTCATAATTAAGTGAGACCCATTAGGGTCTTCTACAGTACTGTCATTAGCAAATCTGGATTGTTGGATTCTTTTTCTGCAATCAATTGCTTATTCTATTTCTTTTGGTTTCTGTGTTTTATTTAGATTTTTTTTTCTTGAAAAATTAATAAAATATATTATGAATTACCAAAAATTCACACAGATATATGGACCCATTCTCATAATTTCCTGTTTATTTTTCAATAAATTTTTGTTCTTATAATAAATCTATTTATTACATCACACATTATTTAAATAAAAATGCTAATTGATGAGGGAACCTGATAACTTTTATGAAGACTGAGAAATAAATCTGACATTTAGGTCAACATTTCACAAGTAGATCAGCAGAAACTAATAATGATAAGTGCTTATACACTTAAAATATGCAATCACACATCGAATAATGGCACACAGATATTCAATATCTTATGTAAGATGACTCAACATCTCTATGTAGACTTAAAGTCTAATCAGTCCCAATGTTTTTGGTGTTTATTGCTATTCAGTGTATCTACTGCTTATTTAAAATATGTTCTATCAGTCTGTTTGCACTCAGGTGCATGTAGCATAAAATCATAGTAGTCTCAATAAGCCTGTGATTGAAGGAGCTGCATAATAAAATAGTATCTTGGTTTTTAGAGTGTATTTTTGTGTAGCAGCAATGAGAGTACTGATGGAATAATCTTACAGCATTGTGACATTCACACTATTTTCAGTGGTCATGGTTTTGCTCCCATTTGGGCTTCACTCTGCCAAGTGATGGTTATTTGGAAGGACACCTGCACCTAATCAGACCCTTTTTAAAGACTTAAGAAGTCCTCACGGTCCAGAAGCCTCTCCAATTGTGGGCAAATGAAGAAACAGGACCTTGTTGAACAAACCCAGGATTTAAATGAACACCAATAATTTTTATTGTATTTACTTTAACAGTTTGAGGATTTTCTAACTCCATATATTTGTGGCATTTGGAGTTGAGAAGACTAAGGAGGAGATTGTCTTCATTTCGCTGCACACAATTGTTATTTATAATTATTTTGGTATATTATCTACTATACATTCCCTGTATTTAGTAAGTTGTTTTTTCAAGAATATTGCCTATTGCTGACCTGATCTTCAAAACATCACCTACTTTTCATTTTTCCTATAGGTTTTAACTTACATGTTGTGTTTATAGTGCTGTTAAAATGCAACTTCATAGTAAATTGGAAAATGATACTGCAGTCGTTATTGAGTCCTTGTGGCATTAGAAATGTTTCCTCTGTAAGATATGAAAATTCTAACGACATAGATAAGCACTTCAGTAATACCACCATTAAAGGACTCTAAAATTCTGAAGGTCTACTTGGAGACCTACCATTTATTTCTCTTTATTACTGCTACGTAAGAAGTGATTCCTTGTTCTCCATTAGTTACTGAGGGAACTTGGGCTTTTATTCCAGAAACAACTCAAATGTGAGCAGGCAACCAAATGCTATGACTACACAGAGAATTCCATGTCTTGGTATGAAAAAAATTTGTGCTGAATTAGTCAGGATCATAACTCCTATACCATGACATATATATATATTTAAGACGTTATTACTTGTATATGAGCAAGTTATATAGTTTCAACTAGTAAAAAAAAAAACAAAAAAAAACCAAAAACCAGAGCTTTTCCTCTTCCTACATCAGTTGAAGCAGCATGTTTTGACCCATTAAGTGACTTAAAAAAAAAACACAGGCAAAGGATATGAAAGAGGTTCCACATACCACCAATCTTATTTCCAGCTAAAAATAACTGGTTAAATGGTAGGCACATAGTGTTTGGAAAAGTCTGACCATTTTTGTGTCAGTTGCATTAGTTAGAGGTAGAAGATTTATTTAACTTTGTGCAGAAAACAGGGCACTACAAACAAAACAGTGACATAAAATTTCTCTGACCAGTTCCATTTGACCAGTTACCTTTTCCCTTTGACCAGTTACCTTTCAGCTTTCCAGCATAAACCATTTCCTACATGCCCATTACAAGCTCCAGACCCCACTGTCCTGTTCTTCAGATACCTATAAAGTAAAACTGTGATACTTTCTTCCTTGTGTTAGCTGTCTGTGTTGGACAGAAAAGGAAGAGTAACTACTTTTTTCCTTTTTAGCCCGCAGTTCCTTTTCTTCAGCAGCTGTGCTGGGTTGACTTTGCCTGGATGCCAAATGCCAAAGTTTGAGACTTGGAGTGGCTGTGGCTGTTGTGTCTTGGTGGCTGTGGGGCTTGAGTTACACAGATCTCAAACATTCTTCCAAAGCTTCCTGCATCTGTGTTGATGTGCACAGATTTATATCCTTATCCAGGCTTTAGACACACCCTGGCTTTAGGTGGGTCTGTTCTGTATGTCAGCCCTGATAGACCACTTCCAAAGAAGAGCAGATAACTTCTGCAGCCCAAATGAGTTCTTGGAAGATTGATAAAGAATGTGAAAAACATCTGAGAAAGGAGATAAACTCTTGGAATGCTATTATTTGGCCTGGACATTGGTATCAAGTTACTATTCTTCATACTGAATCTAGAAAAGATATTTACAAATAAACCCAAGAAAATTGCATTAGAAAAATATGCTGAAAAGGTTTCTGCACATCTGCTTTCATTAGTGACTGATTTCAACAATTAGCAGCTAAAATGCAGATCCATATTTGTTTCTTCAGATATCCATGTTTAACCAAGTATAAATTAATTAAAAATGAACATAATTTATCGTGTTGATTTTCAGCAATATTCTCCTTATTGCATTGGTATGAAATGGGTAAAATTTGAGATGGGAATGGAAACTCCAAGACTTTTTTATGCTAATGAACTTTTTGTTCATTAGTTTAAAACATGTTTAAAACAATTTTATTGTTTTAAAATCGCTAGTACCAAAATTTTGAGACATTGGAAAAACTGAGTCTGAGTTGTGATAAACACACTGAAATCAAGGCTCAGTTTAGTATTCCTACATACAGGTTCAGGTGTTTGAAAACCTATGTTTATATTTTAAAATGGCCAAATCTGTTATAATCTGAAAAAGTTTCCAAATCCCATGTTTTGCCAATCATGCAGAATTGGTGACATTTTTTGAAAATGAAGGCTTAAACTAACTATTGAAAAACTACTTTTTCTTTATGGGACCCTTTTAAGGCTGGCCATTGTTTGTGCAATGAGACCTCAGCCTGCTGGTACTTGGTGTCAGTAACTCAGCAGAGATGATTGGGGTGGCTCAAGTTCACACTTTAAGCTGGTTCAAGAGGGCTTTCAAGGAAGAGTCACTTGCTTCCTGCTGTCAGATTTGTGCTTTCTCAGGTCATTTGACAACTCATATTTGATCCAGAGGACCTCTACAACTACATTTATGCTGATTAAGCAAGAGCAAGAGCTACTGAGTTTATGCTGCTTTTAAAACAGCTTAGGCTTGCAGAATAATACCTGGACTGCCAATGCCTAACCTGGCTGGGGGGAGAAAAAAAGCACGTCCCATTATAATTAAGCTATCAAAACTATTTTGACATGTTTGAAATTAAAATGTGTGTTAGAACAGGATCAGTACTCTGTGTCATATGGCTATGGCATCTTTGATCTGGTACTAGGAACCCTAAAGATGGATTTACTTTATCACTGAACCTCATCTGGGAGTCACCAGAACCATCCACATAGGAGTTTTCTGTTTGAAAACCCAGACAAAGACACTGATATCTGGGGTTTTTTTCCACTTGTAATGCCACAAACATTTATTTTTTAATAGCTGATTTTAACACATTTACACAGTAAGTAAAGACATTTTTAGAACCTGTATTTATCATATATTAAACTGAACTGAACTGAGATCCAGCAGACTAGAATTGCTGCAAGTCATTCCAGTACATTGGATAAGTACATAATTACTTACAATTTTTAAGAGACAGAGATAAACATACAGTAGAGGTATCAGTGAGGAAGGTCTTTAGCTGTTGTAAATTGTTACAAATTTCTATGGAGAACATTTATAGCAGTTTAAGTCTTAATCAATATTATGCATGTATTTATGGTCTAAGCTGTTGTACTACTTATGTTAAATGAATAATAATGCCATTAAGGCAAATACTAAAGAGGAAATTAATTTTATTGTGTGAAGAGCAGATCTTTACCTGTGCTTAATACTATTGATTTTAGTGAGAATATATATGAATTCAGTTATTCTTTTTCTTAAATGTTTGTCAGAACTGGTTTTATTAGATCCAACCTAAAGGAGAGATTGTGTAGGCTGTATGAAAGGCAAATTTTTTTTGTCAAGTTTTGTTGTAATTCTGATAGTTTTGAGTTTCTACACTTAGAAATCAGCATTCTTTCCTCCTGGTGCATATTTATTATACAAAAATAATGGGATTCAGCTAATCCTGTTCATTCTCAATAGAGTTAAAAGGACTTCGTGAGTCAAGTTACTCATTCTTTAATATGATGCTCATTAAACATGAAATCCAACAAAATTGAAATAGACATCACTAACCATGGGTGAGATATACCTGTGAGCCAGAGTCTTGCAAATTCTTTTTCTCCTTCTGGATTCTTTTGCTGAGATCTTGAGGCAGCTTGTGTTACCTATCATGGCATGCAGTTGCTAGAATCTGAAATGAGACGAGCTAATGGCATTGCATTATCTCCTGATAGCAAATCCATTAGAATATGTCACTGCTCTCACTTAGAATTCTAGTCTCTGCTTGTTTGGTGCTCATTGCAAAGGAAAATATGCAAGTTTTTATACTTCCATTTCTTTACAAATGTTTTCCATAGCTTTATAAGGCTGAGCAATACATTCAAATGAAGGGCTAATTTGTGTGTTCTAATGGCTATACAAAGATTTGTTGTCTTAAATAATTTAAAATCCTCTTTGTCAACTGGAATGACCTACAGTATATAATTCATAACTGTATTAATTATGAATTGCATGGGTTATTTTACTCTACTAAAATGAAATATTTAGGTAACTATTCTATAGTCTTCTTGAATAATCTGCTTTGCAGCAATTGCATGCAGCATACAGAGGCAAGTTTTTATTGTGTTTTACTCCGTGTTAGAAGATTTGGAATGGCAGAAAGAAGCCTTCTTGGTCCCCATCTTTGACGGACCCTCCTGGGACAGGGGTCAAGGCAGGGCAGCACTGCAGAGCCTGGGAGCAGCTGTGCATTCCTGCCTTCCCTAGGGTGTGATGAGTTAGATTAAGTTGGCCCTTTGGGGTGGTGTCACTTATGGAAAGCACTCTTCAAACACAGGGCAGCACTGAGCTGGGAAGTAGCACAATGGCTTGCAGACACCATAACCTGCCTAGCTGTTGGGTTTTAATTCTGTTCTTGTCCTCCTGAATTCAGTGCAATAGGCATGAAAGATTTGTACTGAGAATTAGGAAAGAGATTTGTCTGACTTTGGTGAGACAAGGGCCAGCAGTGAGGGAGGGCAGGAAATGTGTTCAATGCACAGTAGTTGGAAAAAAGCAAGGGGAAGATAAAGTGGGAGAAACGAAGTCAGAAATGGATAGATAATTGTCCTGGGTGGAAGCAATAATGAAACATTGATCTTTTGAAGTGAAGATCAGGAATCTGTAAGAAGCCATAGGTGGGGAAGAAGTTATTATGGTCAGAGAGTCAGGTAAAGTCAGGGACATAACTGCATCAACTTAAGAGCAGGGTGTAATTGCCTTGTCAGAATACCAGTCAGTGAAAATTGCTATATAATATTGCACTAAATTTATAATATAAATTGGTTGAATAGCAGACTTAAATAATATCTTTAAACTAACTACATCAGTGGACAGGGGAAGAGCTGTCTATTCCATGTGGGGTTCTGAAAGGCCTTTGACACAGTCCTCCACATCCTTCTCTCTAAATTGGAGGGATATGGACTTGATAAATTCAGTGGAAATGGTTGGATGGTTGTATCCAGTGGGCAGTGGTCAGTGGCTCCATGTCCCAATGGACATTGGTGACAAGTAATGTTCTTCAGGACTCCATGCTGGGACAAGTACATTTAATATCTTCATCAATGAAATAGTCATTTGCAAATGACACCAAGCTGAGTGGTACAGCTGACAAGCCTGAAGGAAGGGATGGCACTCAGAGACACCTGGAAAAGCTTGAGGAACAGCCCAAGGGAACTTTATGGTGCTGAACAAGGCTGGGTGCTGGTGCTGCACCTGAGTCAGGGCAACTCCTGGTACCAGTACAAGTGGGAGAGGAAGGGATTGAGAGCAGCCCTGTAGGGAAGGACTTGGGGATGCTGGTGGATTTAAAGGTGGACATAAGGCAGCGATGTGAACTCACAGCCCAGAAAGCCAGCCCTGTCTTGGGCTGCATCAAAAGCAGCGTGGCAGCAGATCAAGGGAGGGGATTCTGCCCCTCTGGTCCTCCCTGGTACAACTCCACCTGGAGTGCTGCACTCAGCTCTGGAGTCCTCAGCACAGGAAAGACATGGGCCTTTTGGAATGGGTCCAAATTCACTGCCCCCACCTTTCTGTGTTCCAGAGAAGGACCACAAAAGGGATCAGGAATCTGGAGCAGCTCTCCTGTGAGGACAGGCTGACACTGTTGTGGCTGATTCCCCTGGAGAAGAGAAGGCTCCAGGGAGACCTTATTGTGCCATTTCAACACTGAAATTTTTGGGTGGAATAGTTAATTTTCTGCCTAGTAGCTGTCACAGTGCTGTGTTTTACATTTAGTATGAGAATTATTTTGTTAACACACTGGTGGTTTAGTTGTTGCTCAGTGCTGTTTCTTCTAAGTCAAGGAGTTTTCAATTTCTCAGGCGGTGCCAGTATGCAGGTGCACAAGAAGCTCAGAGGGAGCATGGCCAGGACAGCTGACCCCAANTGTGTTCCAGAGAAGGACCACAAAAGGGATCAGGAATCTGGAGCAGCTCTCCTGTGAGGACAGGCTGACACTGTTGTGGCTGATTCCCCTGGAGAAGAGAAGGCTCCAGGGAGACCTTATTGTGCCATTTCAACACTGAAATTTTTGGGTGGAATAGTTAATTTTCTGCCTAGTAGCTGTCACAGTGCTGTGTTTTACATTTAGTATGAGAATTATTTTGTTAACACACTGGTGGTTTAGTTGTTGCTCAGTGCTGTTTCTTCTAAGTCAAGGAGTTTTCAATTTCTCAGGCGGTGCCAGTATGCAGGTGCACAAGAAGCTCAGAGGGAGCATGGCCAGGACAGCTGACCCCAACTGGCCAAAGGGACATTCTATACACAGAACTACACTATACCATGCCATGACCATTATATAAACTGTGTGGAGTTGGCTGGAAGGGGACGATCACACCTATGTGTCACTTCTTAAGTTTTGTTCTTCTCTCTGTTTTTGTTATCTCCCTTTTCATTACTATTACTATTAACACTTTTATTATTATAGTTTAATTTATTTCAGTTATTAAACTGTTCTTATCTCAACCCATGGGTTTTACCTTTTTCTGATTCTCATCTCCATTCCACTGGGGGGCTGGGGGGAGTGAATGAATAGTTGTGTGGTACTTAGTTGCCATCTGCGGTGAAAGCATGACAAGGAAGCCTACTAGAAGGATGGAGATAGACATTCTAGCAGAGCCTGTTGTGATAGGACAAGGGTTAATGATTTTAACAGAAATAAGGTAGATTCAGATTTGAGAAAAGGAAGAACTGTTTTACAATGAGGGTGGTGAAACTCTGGCTCAGTTTGCCCTGAGAGATGGTAGATGTCCCACTGCTGGGAACATTCCAGGCCAAGTTGGACAGGGCTCTGAGCAACCTGATCTAGTGGAAGATGTCCCTGGTTATTGTGCAGAGGACTAGATGACCTTTAAATGTTCCTTCTGACCCAAGCTATTGTATGACTCTACGAAGATCAGTGGTCTTTTTATAACAAGATTTTTCTTTTCTTTTTTAACTTAACATGTTTTGAAATCTGAAGTAGTATGGCCTATATTCACCCTACCTAGCTTTAAGCATTTAACTGATGTATTAAGTTAGGTCAAATACCGAAGTTAAATAAGGAATTGGCATTTAGTAAAGCAATCATATTCCAGTAAGTGCCTAGACTCCTTAAAAGTATCCAAGAAATGAATGTCTTCACAGGAAGAATTTTCCGTCCTAGCATATGTGCTTCATTTTTGTTGTCTTCCTAGGCATTCGTATTCTATAAATTTGCCTTTTTATTATATGAATTCTTATTGGATATTTCCTGTTTTGTAAGATTCATTGCTAAAGTTATGGCCCCATATATGTTAAATACCTACCAGCACAGAAGTTCAGCTCGTTTAGCCAGCTTTAGCTGTCAAATTCTAATTTATACCGCTTCAAAATTTAACACATGCATTTCAAGTTCTTTTCCTCCCCAGTAAAGGCCTTCAGGCAGAGAATACAGCAGTGGGGACATTTTATTCATTATTATTCACCCATTGTTCCTTGCATTATTCTTTTATGCTTTTCTTTTTCCACTCTAGTTCTCTTTCTCTTACTTAACAATGGGAACTGATGAGGATTCTCCATTTTAGGGAACCACGGCATGTTTTTTCAAGGCTGACCGTGCAGTGTTTAAATCAATTGGCAATGGTTTATGATTCACCTTTTTTCAGTTGGGTTAATGCAATCAGCACTGCTCAGTGTTATTATATAGGGCAAACACAGCACCATAAAAAGTAAAACAAGATGCGAAGTGGCTTTAGACTGTAGACATAAAGAAGGGCAAGTTTCTACGTGTCCACCTCAATACCTTCAAACATTTAAATCTCTCATTGTTTTATTTTGACCTTTGAGCCACAGGTTGGGTATTTTTAACTTGTTCTTTTAAGTTAAGTTTGCATTAAATTTATTATTGCAGTTCTCTTCTTATGAGTTCAAGATATTAGCTGCTTAGGAAATAAATTGTTATTAAATATTCTACAGATATAGAATGAGTAATTAGGCTTCCCTGGAAGTACTTAACAAAGGAAGAAAAGCCTCACTGCCACCATTTTATGTAGAGACTGACCAAGGCAGAAAGGCAAGTTACCTGCTACCTCCATATTTCCAGACTGGGGCCTTTTACACAGAACCTAAGTAACATTTTATTGCCCCAGATTTTGAAAATTTTCTGAAGAAATCTGGGAATCTTCTATATAAAACAGGTTTATGTACCCTTGGTCTTGCGTGGCGGTGAACGAACTCTTCATTCACTGACTTTGGTAGCTGAGAGCACTCAACATTTATTAGATGAAATCCTTTCTAATTATAAATGGGGAATGAGTCAGGCTGTTCCAGTCATGATAAATGAACCTGATTAAACATTTTGTGTCAAATATAGCACAGTGGAATGGAAAGTTAGGAGTGAGTGGATTGAAGGGCTGCATAATTACCAGGAACAGAGCTCATTCATTTCAGGCAGGCAGCGCAGTGCAGCAGCATCAGTGCTGTGAGGTTTGGGGGAGAATTACAGGAAATACAGGTTCTCCACTGGAAATCAGCCTGGAAAATGTGTATTTAGCTTTCTGGCCTCCAGACACCCTCTGAGCTTTGTGTGTTTGCTGTACATACCTCAAACTTTAAAAGTGAACTGAATGACTGCCAGTGACCAGCTCAAGACTTGACTGGAGGGTTCATGAAACTTCTGCTGGAATTGCCAATGAGGTGCTTATGTAGACTTCTGAGCAAAAGCCAGCTGAAGCAGATAAATAAGAAAAGGAAATTATTACTAATGAAAAGAATTTAAATATGTTCTATATCATGCCATCTTTACACTGTATTTTAATTGATTCCGTATCTTAAATGTCTGATTTTATAATTGCTGATAGTTATTAAGGCAATTTTAAAAGTCTAAATAATTTCTGCTTGTATTTCTGCCTGTGAAGGGATGTTTTATAGTATTTCTCTTGATTAAGAAAATGAAATGGTTTGCTTTTAAGTTTTGCAGGGAGCTCTGATATATACTGTTAAATAAGTTGAAGAGTAAAAGAAAGAACAGATAACTAATGGTTTAGTGTTTTGTTGAGATTTAATAAGTAGAGGATTTTTTGTTACCTAGACTAAAATTTATAGAGCTGCAGGACAATGTTTGCTGCACAGGACTGGAATTTTAATTCCTTGCTGGGATTGTTTGCTGTAAGGTTTTTTGCCATAGCTACATTACAAGTTCAAATATGCAAACTAACATTAGTATGGCCACCCTGGGAACACTGCAAAGCTGGCAGTTAGTATCTCCCATGTTTCAGATGAAATATCAATAGCACAAAAATATGCAATCCCACAAGGATCCTTCCATGAGCTTGACTCTACACACACCATTAAAGTATTGGGGCTATTCAAGGGCTGCAGAATTAGGCATTTACATCATTATCAAACATGGGAGAATGCATGAAAGCCTCTGACGTTTTGCCAGTCATGGGCACTGCAGGAATCAGTGGCAGATTTCTGTTTTAAAGCGCAGCTGCCTTTCTCAGAACAAATGCAAACTTCTTATCAAATTTCTATCATGAAAATGAGGATACGGCAAATATCACCCTGATTTTCTTTTTCACTTTCGAAATGTCTTGTTTTGTAGTTATTTTGTTTTGCATATGCAGTTCTTAGGGTGTACAGTAGAAATGTTTCTCTTGTGGTTTATTAAAATCTCACAAATTCAGTAAGCTGAGAACAAATAATACTGGAAACATCAGGTCTAGTTTCTACTGCAGAAATAATTCAGCCTTAATTTTTATGAGAAGAAATGTCAAACAAAGATATAGAATCTTTGATTAGTTTTTAAAAGTATCCATTTCTACCTCCTGATCACATTTCAAGGACACATTTTAAATGATATCCATTCCAGTACATTTCAAAGACTTCATGTACTCTTATATAACACAGAAGAATATACTCCATGTACTTTCAGAAGGATACTATAGGTACAAGATAAATTAAAGAGGGATCAGTTTACTATAGAATAAAAAGCAAACACGAAACAACAATTTGCTTTTTCTCTTAGAGAATAAATTCAAGGATTATATTCTGAGGAAATTAAATAATCCAATTCCATATCTCTCTGGACATGCATGAACATTTTTATTTCAGAAATACGAGCAATAATGAAAAAAATAAATGTAATATTCTGCCTTCTTCAGAGCTCTATGATGAGTAATGATCTTTTTAAAGGTCTATTCATAAAACATCTTGTATGAGCAGAATCTGTGTGCTGATACAGACTTTTGCATGAGGTGTTGTCATTACATCCTATTTAACTACTGAATGTGTTATTAAAAACTAATTATTTCTTCTTCATCATTAGTGATTTTTTGTTTGATTTACAGTGGATAAAGTCACCCAGAGTCTGAAAATTCAAAGATTAAATTTCTTTGTAGTAATAACTCAATTAAAATCTTTCAGCTCCTGTTGCTATCTAATCATTTTCTAAAACAATGAGAATTATCTTCTGTGTGTTGCAGGTCCCCTTAACTCAAGACTCAAGACTCACATTTGCCATATGTCCCCCACCCTTCTTGGGCTTTGTCTCTTAATGTCTTCCTGGATTTAGCTCCTATATCCTCAAAAAATAAGAGCTCATTAATAAAAGGTGTGCAAATCATAATCCTTAGAATGTTCTGGACCATGATGGTAAACTATGGTGCCATCTGAAATAAAGAAGAAAAAAAGCAGTACATATTGTCATTAATGTCAAGTAATCATTGTTCAAAGACAAGTCAAACTTCCAGTTTATTAAGAGGAGTACATTAATAAAATTGTGCTTATAAAATTAACAGGCTGTAAAGGAGAAGACTGAGTGAATTCGAGAAGACAGGTCTTATAAGTAGCAGAAAACAAATGAGGGTAGTTCATAGTATATAATAGTATTTTAATATAGTATAGTATAAAATAATTTGGTGAACATCTATGGCATAGATTATCCCCCACTAACTAGTATGTCCTTAAAGCAAAGGAAGTACCCCAGTTTTGCTCCCATCAAATTTTTTTCCCAGGTAATTGTGTTGGAAGCATCATGCTCCTTGAATTCTTGGCTCATCTAAGCACTGATCAGGAGTTGCTGCTGACACTTATGAAGAATGAAATTTAGTCAGAGGATTAAAAGGATTAGAGGGTGGTTTTAATTATTCAAAGAATGAGGATCTGAAATGAGCTTCCAATATAAGGGTCAAGAACTTGCTAGCTTTCATCTAAAGGCTTGATCACTTGATGTTCAGGGTTATTTGGCAGGGTGAATTCCAGCAGGAGGCAACTGGATTTGAGGACATAAAGCAATTTCTCTTTTGGTAGAATTTGGTCTGACTGAAGGCTCTTTTCTCTTGAAGAAACTCTGGAGTCCTTGCATTAGGAAAGATGTAGTAGAAAAATTCTGTCATGATCCTTTCTCTGTGACTGCCTGAGAGAACCTCCCTAGATGTAGTGACACTGGCAACAGTAAAGCCTCAGGCTATAGGCACATTTTGGTATAAAATTCCTCCCTCCCCCCTGGAATTAAAGTTCTGTCACCAAATCAAGAAAAGGCACCATTAACTACTGAGGTTTGTCTCTTTCTCAAACATGTACTATGACTGGTTTTGGTCACATCCAAATCTTTCCTGGTTCTTTGTAAAGGTGTAGCAAGATTTTCAGTCTTTTATAGTGGAAGAAGTCAGGCAAAGAGATGTTTCAGTAGGATTTAATGCTCTGCCTTCTGTCCTGTTAAGAAAGTATTTTTTCACTGAGAAATAAACCCTCTCTCCAAGAACAGCCAGAGTGTCAGAACTCTGCTCTGTGGTAGCTGTTATCTGTGGTAGCTGCACCCTGGTAGCTCATGTCAGAGGTAGCTTTGCAGAGCAGTGCATTTTTTCAGTGTACATACCTGACTTTCTTGCCCAGTTGTCATTAGCTTTTTTGAGTCCCTAGGCCACTGCCTCATTTCAGATTTGTACCTGTGCTTTGACTATATTGAGACATTTTGCAACCATATGCCCTGAAAGCAGTGGAGAAACTGCCAGTGACTACATGGCTTCCTTAGTTAATGAAAAAATGGTGAAAAGTAACTGAGACTCCAATCATCTGTGATTGTCAACACCTCCTTCAATGTTGGCAACTTACTGGCAATGCTAAAGCAGTCTGTAATCTGGCCATGGCTCAAGAAAATATCACTCTAAACTAGTAGTCTTGCCAACTGTTATCCTAGTTCTAATCTTTTCTACTTCAGTAAGGTAACTGCCTCACTTTTACCTCAAAAACTCAAGAACCTTTTGAATATATTTTACTTAGACCAATGCATATTATTTTAACAATTAAGGACAAATATACTTTTAGGTCTATAGCAGATTTCACCCTGGTTCATCAAGAGATATTAATATGCTTCAAGGAGCTAGCAAACAAAGCCAAATTGAGCTGATTCTGTTATCTCTTCTTATTGAAATGAGTGGTCATCTCCTCTTGCCAGGCATGCTTATGTCACTGTCCCTTTACCAAGTCCTATTTTTCTGAAGTTTTCATCTCCTGTAACAGAATCCTACCCTTAAATAGAAACCCAGGCAGTATTACCAGAAAAAAAGTCCATTCTTCTTAAGCAGTATTCACCTGCAAATTTGGAACCATGATTATTTACCATTTTTTGTATCAATATCTGCATGAATGTATGTGTGTGTCTGAATAGTATCTGTCTCTGTTTCTCTGTGTCAGATGTGTGGATATAACTTCTGATTGATTTCCTATTTTCTCCTTAGTTGTTGTCCCTCTCCACCCTTGTATCTCAATACCTAAATAATTGCAACTTCCTCATAAAATCCTGTTTTGTCATCATAATTAAAATACCTCATCACTAAATGCTTTGGTTTTGTCTTCACTGATTGAAATATGATTATTTCTGCCAGGTGCATTCAAAATCTCTAACTTTCCTTCCCTCCTAGAATCTCTCAATGGGAAAGCATGGGGAAGGATGTCTTTATTATCTCTTTTTTATCTGCCATGCAGAGTCCTGCTGTTCTAATGTAAGTGTGAGGGCACTATGAAGGATCTCTACACATTCTTGATCAAAGAAAATCCAATTTGATTTATGCGCATCCAAATGTCGTGGAATTTTGTGGGAAGTGTCAGCAAATTCAGGAAACTTGTTATCTGCTGAAAAATTCTGAGGAAATGAGGAAACTGAGCTCTGAGAGATGGGGTTAAATTTAGAAGACATAAAATAAGATGTTTCTATCTTTACTTCCTGCCCACAACTTTGTTAAAGGTTATAGTTCCTGCAGCAATTGAAGCAGGAGCAATATTCTTGTGCTGATTCCTCTGTTGCTGCTATTCACAGTCCTATACTTTGTCTTAAATCACTTTAAGCTGAGATTTATGTTAATACTGCCCTGTGAATGGCAGTGCCTGGGAAACCAGTATGTGTTTCTTCTGACATGACAATTTTGAGACTAGTAATTGCTCTCAGAGCACAAAGTGGACTGGAAGTACTGGTATCACCTTCCCCTGTCTCAGCTGTATCCAAGACAGACTGTCAGTGTTCAGCTGCAGTCTTCAAAAGTCAAAGACAGAATTAATGGAAAATTAGGAAGTCTTCAGTTTAGCTGGAATATTTTTAAACTAGCTTTATTAGTACCAACAGTTGACTAATGTGTTGTTGTCCATAAATCAGCTTTCAATAATTGTGGCCATGCTGCCTCCATATCATAGAAAGATGATGTAACATCCCCACATTGCACAGTACAAATGTCAGCCAGATTGTTTCTGAAGCTTTCTATATTGTTATGATCATTAAGAACCCTCATACACCGAAAAAGTAGTTTAGATGATGGGATTCTTGTTTTGTTCCTATTCAAATTGCACCAATTTGTTTTACCAGCCAGGGGTGTCACTGTGGTGTTCCCCTTAATTACCTTGCCAGGAGAAGTTGAATCACGTGCTGAGGGTCTGGTGCCTTATTGTTACATATGTGTGAACAGCTTGAAATGAATACAAATACTAAATTCACATAGCTCCTGTTTCCAAAGAAACCAGTTTCCTGTTGTCTGGGCATGTTCAAAGAGGGTAGGTCAATTGTAAGACCAGTATAAACCTTGCTGTGGTTTCATGCTGAGAAAACAAACAAGTAAAAAACCCAAGTTATGATAGAAAAGCTGATTGTAATTAGCAAAGCATTAAAGAAAATTATTTCAACACTTGGATGGATGAATGGCTGAGAAAGTGTCTCCAGGGATAAAAGCAGAAGCTTATGGGAATGTCCTCAGTTTTCTAAGTCTCTTTGATTAATTCTCTACCTTCTTTTTTCCTTTTTCTTTCCACAGTTATTTGAATTAGACCAAGGGAAAGGGAGCTGGGGCAGGCTGAGATATGTCTTGGGAACTTTAATGTTTACATATAGTTCCTTTTTCCATACTTTCATTATGGGAGACAGCATTTTAAAAACTTTTTCTAGCTTGTGTCTTTTTCTCTGAGATTTAGATTTACATTTATCAGCATTGTCTTGCTTTACCCACATACAAAAACACCTTAACCACCTAAAATCCTGGGGTTCAGATCCCTTGATTCTGCCATTCTGGCCCCAGATCAGCTGGACATTTCATCCACATGCTCCCAAGGACAGCAGAGACCAAGGCCACGTTTGAGTTGCACATTAGAAGAGGAGGACTGCTAAATGGCAGGATGTAAGCAAGGGCAAGCAAGTGTTAAAGAAATTACTGATCTCTAAAACTTTTCCTTTACTTTGGTGGGTTCAATACAACAGTCTATACCGCAGTATTGGCTAACAGATACTGTCATTAAGAGCTATTCTTCATGTCAAGGCACAACCACCAGGAAATATTAGCTCTTATGGGGAATTAGTATGGATCAGTACAAATCTCTGCTGCCTAGGAGAAAATAAATAAACAAGTTGTTCAGCTGGAGACAGAGTATAAAAATCTTACTTGATCTGGATGTTTATCCTGCATTCCCATTCAGTCTACCCCAGATATAGGCACCCCTGTCTCCCTTAGTCCACATTCACTCTTTCAATACCATTAGTTCTTCCAGCCCTCTGGATTGGGTATCACACCCCAGTGTGATTTCCAGTGCACTCTTTCCTTTCCTGGTGATGGGAAACCAGTATGAGCCCTTCCCTTTGAAGCATTTCCATTTGGGATGAGTAGTGAAATCACTTTAAGTCTGTCTGTAATGACAGGATAGCACTAACAGAGCAGAACATCCATGAGGAGACTTTACAGAATCAGAATTTGGAAGGGACCTCTAGAGGTCATCTGATCTAACCCCTTTGCTCAAGCAGGACCAGCTAAGGTGTCCAGGGCCATGGCCAGATGCCAGAATTGTTAAGGTTTTATTCTGATCACAGTTAACTGTAAATCTGCTGAAGTCAAGAAAGTGACACTTCATTTATACTGGCGTTAGTAAGATCAAAATCTGCCCTGAGGTTCTTATTCTTATATAGATGTCTTGCAGGGAATTATATGTTCCTTAAACAGCCAAAATACTGATTTTTTTGTTGTTGTTGTTGTGCTTTGGTGGGGGGATAGGGGGTAGAGAAACGTAGAAGAGGTTATTTAGAATGAGAAAACAGCAGTTATGTACCTGGAGCACATTTCTGAGGTTTCTTTATAACCTTTTCCTTTTCAATTTTCCTTTCCTGATATAAAAAATAATCTTAGCAACAGGATCCCAACCTATTTTTCTTCTATTAAGAAACATGAGTCACTAATGGAAAGACTTAAATTAATATATCTAAATAAGAGTTCAAAAGTTGTTTTCAAGTCACCATTTATTATTCTTTGTTTTGCAGGGGGATAAAAAAGCAAACACCAAACCAACAAAAAACAGAGTATCCAAAGTTGCTGTAATAATTGAGTGGAAATTTTTTTATTGAAAAATAAAACAAGTCTATTTGGTGAGGCATATTGTTTGCTGATCTGTTTTGGTTGGCTAGATAAATGGCCTAGCAATTATGAAATTGTTGTAGAGCTAATCAATTCCTTATCAGTACTGACTTTCCTCTTGAGAATAATCTCATGTCCTTGGTGACATTTGCAAAGTACAAATGAGTACAATGAGGATGAGTAACATTCAATGCTAGTATGAAAATTATAATATGCCAAGTAATACAAGCTGTATATTTTACTTGTTGTAAGTGATATCTCAGACCTTGATGCTTCAGGCTGTCAGTGAATACTCAGAAATTTTTTATGACATATTTGTTTCACATCTAGATACTTTATCAACACTAATTTGCACTTTCAAGAATCTAATTATCGTAAATAAAATACAACAGGAATGAAAGTTTATCTCACCCATACCATCTTTCATACTGTGTACTTCTGCAATCCTCTGTTACTTCTGTTGGTATTTTTCATATACTTTTTCCCCCTATTTTAGCATTCAGCTCTTTACCAAGATTTGCTTTTATCAATATTCCAAACAATTTGTCCAAGACAAAGCCATATTCTGAAGAGAGCATCTTCTGAAAAAAACATATGGGCACTTCCATGTGCCAATAAGTCTATCTAGAATGAAATTATTCCTTCTTTTTAACATATATTGCATTTATTATTATATGTTTTTTGTTTTTAACAATAGCAAGATGCTTTTCAAATATATTTTAATAGATCAGGCTAAGTATTTCCTATCAACTTAGTAACAGAATTAAATCAGTGATCCTAATGCAGCACATTTCAGCTATTTTTGAATTCATCATTTGAAAGTTATCCACTAAGGATTTCTAAAATCTGTTTAAAGTAGATTTTATGCCTATTTTAGAAGATTTTATTCTATCTTAGAAACTTGGATCCTTGCCAAGTTCACACAGTTAATTGGTCCTGTGCCTAGTAACAAATAATGTACTATTTGCAGTTCACATTGCAAGACTGAATGATGTGAGCTTATAGACTCATTTTTGTACCCCTGCATTTGTGCTGTCAGAAATAATAGAAGACATTCTGAATATATTTGCTGTATGACAATCCCCTAAAATAAACCTTAGCTGCTTCTAGGAATGTTCCTGAAAACCTGCCATTACTCACATTTCCTTATCAGCCTTAAAATTTAGATTCTGTACTTAGCTTATTTAGATTTAATATTTAAACATACTGCATAGTGGACTGGGAAACCCAAGTTTGAAGCTTGCAAGGCACTTTTTCTTTTCTTTTCTTTCTTTTCTTTTCTTTTCTTTTCTTTTCTTTTCTTTTCTTTTCTTTTCTTTTCTTTTCTTTTCTTTTCTTTTCTTCAGGAAAAACAGGAACAGGAAGTTCTCTCTCTGAAGATCTTTGTAAGAGGTTGAGAACTAGAGTGAAAGGCATGTATGGAAGTGTCATTTCTTCCTAGAAAATTTATAAGTGATAGCATATGCATCATCAGGCACATTATTTTCCAGAACCCTTCCCTTTCTTCCTCCTTTCCATTTTTCTGTATTGTAGATCAGTAATGCCATAGGATTTCCAAGTAGATTTTTCTCCTAGAAACAGAGCATTCTCCTTGGTTCTGGAGTGGTGGACAGGGGTACAGGTCCTTGGGGGTCTCAGCAGAAGGGCACAACACCTTTGTGAGTTTCCCCCAGGAGAAAGCCTGAATCTTAACTTCTTCCTGAGTGGACCTCAGAGAAGACCAGCTGGAGGGACGAGGTGCACATTTCTCTTCCAGGTTTTTTTTTGCAATTCAAAAACTCATTTTTCAGCTGACTTACCTGACAAAAATTCCATGAAGTTTTAACATTGTGTTTAATTGCAAGGTTCAGCAGCACAGTTTTATGTTTATTTTTCACTACACTCCGTAATAAGTCCTATCCAATTCAGGAAAGTCTTTCTTAAGAAACGGCTTCTAAAGAGTCCTTGAAGAACATCTGCAGAGAGTCAGGATAGCTTTTTGTTGAAAACAAAGATACCTTGGAGTTATTTTGGCTAGATGGTTCCCTTTCAGGCTGATGTACTGTAGGATGCAGTGTGGCAGATGACAATTTAAGGCACAGGCTTTCTGAGCAGAACAAAAGTATCTTATTTGCAGTTACTATCTATTTTTTTCAGAACTATGCTCACTGAAAGCAAAATTATTTGAGACTATGGTTCAAAACAGTAATTTAGTATATCCAATTGTAACAGTCCACATTTTAATGCATTCTGTATGAGAAGAATCCTGTGAAATGACACTAGAGTATAGTAAGAAAAGGATCTAAGTCCAAGTGTCACATGCTTATTTGTTCAGTTGAAATGAAGTTATCAGCAAGGATAAATTATCCTATCAAACAGCAACCTTCCTTCACTGACTTCAATGAGAGTTTAATAAGAAATCTTTTTTTTGAGAAAAGAGAGAAAAATTTGAGTTTCCTGTGAAGCTCATGATACTTTGTAGTCACTCTGTACTGTTTATTTTATATTGATTTCTTTATAACATTCTTTGGAAACGATGACTATTTCAGGAGTTGCTTATTCCCTCCTGTACCAGTATTGTTTAGAGATACCCACATGCATCAGAATATTATTATACTTACAGTAGTTGCTCTGAAATGTACATATATTTGGAAAGAAAATTCCTACTTTTTTTTTTTTTTTAGGTAAAAAAATGAGAACAGTCAGATAGGGACCAGGACACAGAGCAGAAGTTCTGCCATGCAATATGGGGGTGAAAACTGGAGCAATTTTGGTCACAATGGAATATGGTTAATGTCCAGCTATAGCATGTCCTTAGTAACAGCAATAAACTCCAGTTATACCTCTTTTGTCACCAAATAGTCAACAACCCATGAAGAAGTTATTGCCTTTGAACTTACTTTAAGCAAAATATTACAGAAGTTCCTATAGAAAACAGACTGAATGTTCATGACTTTATTCAATTTAACTTGAATGGAAGGATAAACAAAATAGGTCTGCAGTTAAACACTCTAATTTTGAATAGGGAAGACTGAGAGATTAAGAAAACTAATTAGTGAAGTCAACTGGAATGAAGAGCTAAGAATTTTAATATAGACAAGACCTGGAATGTAGAGGAAGCTGACCTAGGGTGCATGCAAAAACTATGAACAAATTTTGAACAGAAAAAAATAATTAGGGATATAGTGGTTAAATGAGAAATGCATCCTGGGTTTTACTCAGGTTGATCATGCTAAGGTTATTTTTTTCTAAGATAACAGATATTTCTGAAAAACAAAAGCAAATAACTTACTACAAACAAGATTAAATTTAATCTGTCAGGATCTCAGAAAAGCATTTAACATGGTGTCACATAGGAAATTATTAGGTAAATTAGAAAATTAGAATTAATAAAATAATTATGGGGTAGGGGGACCATAAAGGAATCTAGCTAACAACAGCAGGCTTTGCTTAAAGGCCACCATTGGTCTGGAAGGGATTTTATAAATAGAACTAACAAGGATCATTATTGGAACAGATTGTATGTAATGATTTCTTCATTGGTGTTAGTGTAAAATACAGAATATAGATGAATTTTCAGTACAAAGGATGAAGTTAGTGTAAAATACAACATATAGATGAATTTTCAGCACAAAGAATGAATGGAATATCACAGAAGAGTACAAGTAAAATGAAACCGAAAAATATTTTATTTAAAAATTGCATAGCTTTACAATAAATATTTCTGCTATAATTTGGAGACTCATCAACATGAAATGTTAATGGAGATAAAACAGTGTGGATTAAACAGCACAGACTAATTAAACTGATGTGACCACGTCTAGAATTTTATGCATAGCTGTGGCAATGAGTATTTGAGAAGGTAAATTGGAATTGTGTTAGGAACAGAAAAAGATATTGTTCTACCAGTCATAATTGAGAGATTGTTCCATGACAGGAAAGAGAAAGAGCTTGAAACAAAGAAAAAAATGTGTGTTGATAAATGATCGCTTTGTTCCAAGGTGCAAACACAAAGGTGGTAAAAGGTACTTTACTGAAAATGTAATCTTGGCACAAGGATAAATGGGAATAAATTGGCCATGAACAGATTTTGGCTGAAAATTGGAAGATGTGCCTTATTACTCAAAGGTGCCTGACCAGTTTTTCTGAGGGAACTGTAAGGGTAAAATCTTAGTTTGAAATGAAGCTGGTAGAATTATGAAAGTGAAAATAGGACCTGTCTTCCAGGAAAAGTGGTGTGGATTTGGTAACTCTTTCAGTCATTTCTCTTGTTTTACGTATGCAACCGTAAATGCAAATAGATACTGTCTGCCTTGATTGTATGCCTTGCCAGTATTTTTATTCCAAATTGCTTGGAACTTGGCAAAGCAGAAGCATTAAATTATTCCTAAAATTATTTATGCATAGTAGCTATATAATGCTTAGGTTTACAAAGTATTCTGTAGCCATGTCTGACATTCCTACAGTTACCCAAACACATTAGCTTGCTCAAGGTTATACTGCAAGCCAGTGGCAAAGATCACACTGGAGGCCCATTAAACAGAAATAGCAATTCTGAGTTGTAAACCCTAAAGGACAGTGTCATTACTTTTCCAGAACAGGGTATGAATGGGTAAGAAAGAGGTTGACCTGAACTTATTTTTCCAAATTAGGGCTTCTTCAAAACAAGATTATTTCACTTACAGTCCTTTTGTTCATTCTATATCAGTATTACCCAAGCATTGTTCATTGTTATGCTTAGAAGGTAAGACTAAAGAGTCTATGGATAGGTAAGCAGGCAACACTAACTCCAAATAGTAATAAAATTATAGGTATGTAAACCCAAGATGATCTCATTAAAGTAATAAACTCAGAAGGGTATAGAAGACCAGATGGAACTCCAAATAGGAAAAATCTATAATGGGACATAAGGATGCAAATTACCCAGAGCAGAGTTTTTCCACATTTGAATGTAGTTCCTTATGTCATAAAAAGATATATACATAAAATACAATCTGTTAAAGTATTTGTATTGAAATCACAATTTCTAAATAGATATACTTCAAAGGCTTCTGAATTAATGAATATGTATGGAAATGTTTTCTTTCATGCAAAGATTCAGGGGAAAATGTCAAATTTTGTATGATGTGTGGAATCAAAATTTCATGTTTAACATGTCTGTAGCTTCTCAGAGGCTCTATACCTATTTACATATATGCACTTGAAAGTATTTTACTGAGCAGCTCATCTATAGAATATTAAAGAACTTACGGATAACTACAGATCAGTTGGAGATTTCTTATTTAGTCAGTGTCCATTATTCTCCCGTTACCTGTCTCTATGGAGCTTTGGTAGTAGGAATCAGGCCAAAAGGATATGATCTGGCCAGAATCTGGGCAGTGAAGTGCAGAAAGAGCCATCATACTGGTTTTAGAAATCCATCTGTTCTTCTTATGCAAATAATATTGCAGTTCTGGAAAAACTGGCTACTTTGAACATCCCTTTATGACTATCATAGATCTTGCTTAATTAGTATTTTAGGATGACTATCAGAATATTTCAGTATTGGAAAATGTCCTGTATATCTCTCCCTGAAGGCTGGTAGTGTCTTTGTGTCAAATTTGAGACTGGTGTCCTACAGCCATATTGACAGTCCCTCTCCAGCAGCCCATTCTGGCTTGGTGGGGTTTTATTTGTCTTTTCTGTGGAAAACACATCTGGCGTGGAAATTTATAAAGCATACTGGAGAATGGAATAAGTGGGTTAGGCTGTCTGTGTAGGAACAATTATTGTCTCTGAATAAGTTTCTATCATATACAGACAACATGTAAGAATAAAGCACAAGGAGGTGTTTCCTGGGCTTTGACCCTCTGTATCCCAAGAATCAATGAAGGGGTATGTGCAGCTCCACTCTGAACTGCAGTGAATCAAAGGAAAGAGGAAACAAGCACTATGAATTGTTGTTCACTCAGTGGATACTGTGTGTGGTATCATTCTGTGGAGGGCTCCAGGGGGAAAGCAGTCATTGTTTATATTACGTGGTTTTTCAATAAAATATTATTGACTTCTAACAGTGCAGAGACAGTGTTTAGCACTTGTTTCAGTTATTAGCGTGACTGAAAAATGGAGCGTTTAACAATGGCCCAAGTTCTTGCAGTATGGTTACACTTGCTCTGACTTTGTTTCCCAGACATGCTGGCTAGTCCTGGCCTGGACATCACCCTCAATAACACTTTTGCAGCAAAAAGGGAATAAATTATGTAGCAGAGAAATGTCAGGTGCAAATCTTTTTATGCTTCCTTCCCTTCTGCTACTTCCTTCCCTTAGTTACTAGTTTTAAAGAAGAATCCTGTGGCGGTTTGGCATAAGGCAAAATAGAGCAGCTGGTAAACGCTAAACAGCAGAACAATGCTTGTAGTCCTTTTCCATTAATTGATCTTAAGTCATTCTTTAAACTATAGTGCTTTACACTTAGGTCAGTTTGGTTTTCAGTCAGTTTGTAAATCATGGTAGCAACTAGATGTTTTGCCATCAGCTTGATCTCTTGCTGTAATCTGATCTTGTTCTAGTGATAGGCAGGTGGAGGTGGGGAGATGCTTCACAGTAAAAAAACACCTGAAAAGTTTTGGCAATGTATTTCTTAATAGTTTTGGGACTGGCAATTGAAATGAATATTTGGGGTTATTATTCTGGGTGGCAAATATTCAAAAGCACCTTTAAGCCTCACTTCAAATCTTAAGTCTGAATTTACAAACCAGCTCCATCACAAAGCTTACAGTATACAGAGAGTGTGTATTTTGTACTAGACACTGTGACCATATTACAGTAGGGTTACTTTTAGAAAGCAGTCAGCATGTGATGTGGATGGCATTCAATAATGAACTGCCAGATTCTGACCTCACCCTGGTTTCACTCCAGCAGGAAACTCCAGTGGAGTTACAATAAGTCAATGGGCCTGTTTGAAATTTACACCAGAGGATATTAATTTGGAATCTTGCCCATGCCTATGTAGCATCTACTGAAGCAATGTTCTATTCTAGCAGCTCTCTGAAGTTGGTATTCTTCTGGTTACGGGGGTTAGAAGATTACCCTAACTTTATCTATTTATTTATAACCACAAAAAGTGGTTATCCAGTAAAAACGGAACATTGAGTAGTAATAACATTTCAAACACTTTCAAATTTTATATAGTGGACTCTCCTCTTAAGCCACAAGTGATTTTGAATCCTGTTTCAGGTTCTAAACATAGAAAAGGCTAATATCAGAATGGGGAATGATATATAATTAGCAGCAAAACAATTAAAAGCAATATAGAATCTAGTTTTTGTGAAAGTATGGACTAGACAAAATCTAAATGATAAAAGTTGTTTAAAACTAAATATAAAAGTTGTTAATTCTAAAAATTCTGTAGCATTAATTTCATTAACTGCATTGAATAAGGAATTTTAGTCTGTTATTTCACGTGACTTTTTCCAGACTAAACAATGGTCAAATATATATTTCCTCAAATTTTAAATTCAAAGATTATGCTAAATAACATATTTTTTCCTCAGAATCCCAGGTCCTGTGATTTAGGTAAATGTGACTTTATCCTATTTGTCATCACTATTTAGAAATTTAGATTATGAGGAAAGATTGATAATTCTCATGTAACAAAAATGAAGATTTTTAAATTTCGAAGGCTAAAAGGCAAGCAAAAGTACTGTGGAATTTATTTTTTAGGTATCGTTTTTTAAAAATACTTTTCACAGTTTCTGAACTCAAATGTTTCTTTTAGTTGGGACTGGTGAAGCCTGAGAAGAGGCTGGGTAGTGTCTGATGGTGTGAGGTCCCCAGTAAACAAAACTCTTCTCTGTACAAACAACTTGTGTTACAGACTCATCAGGGTATTGATTCTCCCGGGAGAGAGAACCATGCCTGAGAGTGAATTGTGAGAGTTAGTCACTTTTCAGAAGTCAAAAAAGTATGTTAAACACTCAAAGAGTGGAAGGTTTTTCTTTATACCTTCATGAGTCTTTCAGTGCAGAACCACAGGACTATGAACTCATATTTGCCATCAAGGATGTAAGTGGGTATTTTAGACCACATGTCATTTATTTGCAGAGTTAAACTTCCCTAAAAGTCACTGGTGAGCACTTCAGAACAGATTAGCCTTACAATGGGGGTTTAAAATCTGCTTTAAACCAGTTTCTTTATTCTCTATTTCTTTCTCCATTTGCCTTCAGAATCCATTTACAGCACATGTAGACAAAACTATTATTTTCTGTCTTTAAAAAATAAATAGAGCTGGAATAAATGAACTAATTGTTTGGGTTGTTTGTAATAGGTCTTGGGAGAAAAGGCATTCATCTGCATATTGTACTAGGATTTCATACTTCCTTGCTGAGCCACACAGTCCACTGGATACATGGAAAGAAACTTCTAAGCAAAGTCAAGATATGGAAATATATATCTAATTTCACTCTTATGTATCCAGTCTCTCAATTTTATGTGGCTGTTCTGAGATGCAAAATGACCAACCCAATTAAAGTGTGTAGAACATAGGTCTTCTTAGTTTCTACACACCCCCGTGTGATGATCTTCTGTTTCCCCTGACTGAATAGTAACAAAATGCTCAGGGTTTTCTCTGACACCTGTGATGTCAAACTTAGTGTGTGACTGGGTGTAGCAGAGGTGTAAGGTCCTAGTTTCCCGAAGTTTAAACTGAATATTTTTTTCTGAAAATATGGGATTGTGGGATGAGGACAGACTTTCCTGAAATAGTTCAGAAAACCTGTATCTTGCTTTAATAACACTGTTGATATTTCTTCCCTGTGTAAGATTTTTTTTAATGTCTAAGGTCAGACTAAAGGTCAGACTAAAGGAATAAAAATAAGAGTTCTTAGAATATATTGATTCAGTTTTACTTTCTCAAATGATGGCACATCAGGATCAGTAATTCTGTCCCTTTCTCCTTTCTCCAAACCATGGTAAAGTCTAATAATTGCACAGATTTTAGACTGCTTAGAATGGTTGACCTTTAAGCAAAAAATTATTTTCAGTCCTAGTTAGAAGATTTTACTTTGCTGTGATAATTAAAGGAACTGGGATATTAAAGTAAGTTTAAAGTATATTCATGGGAATGAAATGCATTATTATTTGAATTTAATCATGATGCAACAGTGTGATTAAGGAATTTCATGTGTGGGAGGAAATAAATGTCCCTCATCAGTACTGGGCACACCAAGGGCTTAAGTTAACCCCTCTTCTCTGCACTGCAACAGGCTGGGAACACCCACATGTTCAGCTATGGAGTGTCATCCAAGCACTGGCAGCTTTCAGCTAAAAGCTGTTAATTTCTTAAGATGGGCTAACTCTGCACCTTGAAACCATGAAAGCAGAACCTGTTGGATAAATTGCACAAAATTGCATGTTTTACCCTTGTTACTCAAGGACAAGCAATGGCATTTTGGAAATAAGAAACAGAAGTGAGCACATAACATGAACTCAGCGTTAAAATTAAGTAACTCAATTAGTTCCTGGAACTTTGAATTTATCTGTCTCCTGTAGTTCCTTCAACACTGTCAGAAAAAGATATTTTGAAATTATAGAAAAATGGTGAAGGTGGGTTTGGTTTGGTTTGAATAGTCTGAAATATTTGACATATCTGATACTTAAGATATTTCAGACATGCAGTGGCAGTCCTTCTCATGCATGCTTGTTGGATCCTCTGTTAGATCTTTTTTCTGTGATTAAGTCCATTTGCTACAAATTTTCATAGACCCACTCTTCATTGATTTGCAAACTAGAAGTGGTCATTTTAATCATCTCTCATGTCTGACTACAAGACACAGAACCCAGATTTCTACAAATGTTTCTTGCCCAAACCTCTCATCTTCTCATAGGTATTACACCCTAATTTCATTTTAAGGGCTTCATATCAGAGAAAGCCTCCAACATGAAACTTGTCCTTTCTGCCCTGGATGTTTTGATTTTTCATCCTTGAAGTGCCTTTAAACTAGTGCTGCACATTTACTGATTTTTGCCCATTTCAATTATAACAAATATACTAAGCTAATTTGTCACAAAAAATGCCATTAGTGGAGCAATATTGAAGTGAGTTGTTTCTTGAAGAAAAAATCCGTTAGAGCCTATTGAAGACAGAAATTAGTTATGTGATGCCACCTGACTCTTTTTCTGTAATACCAGACTATTTAAACTTTCATTTAAGTCTACTGAAATTGATGTAAAGGTGATAAATCATTGAATGAAGCTCTCAGTTATTAGTTGAAGCCCTAAAGCCAGACTTCAGAAGCCTGCAGATTGTGAGGTACATATACCCTGGTTCTATGCAGGCTGAACTGGTCCTGCCTATGTAGTTACATTTTATTAGCACCTGGCTGAGCTTTCAAGCTTTGCTTTTGGGATTTTTTTTTGCCAGAATCACTCTAACCTCAGCCAGCTGACTGTCCCCAGAGTAGCTCAATGACCACAGAAGAGATGACACTGTTTCAGATGGCAGTAATACCCAACCACATACATGCTCAGATCTGCAGGTCAAGCCAAAGATTTCCCCCTAGATTTGGCTACTTCCCTCCTTCAGTCCTTCTCTCCTCCAATCTCACCCAGAGCAAACTAATGAAAGAACCAACAACCCACAAAATAAAAACCAGAGATTGTCAGAAGGGAGCAGGTCCAGCAGAAGTTCTCCAAGACTTCTATAATTTTTTTTTTGCTAACAGTTGTGCTGTTTTCAGTCTATGATTCTTGTGTTTGAAGATTTTGGTCAATAATCCTTGTGGTTTTCAGCCTGGCTGAGTCAGACTAAGATAGTGCTACAGCTACGACCAACATCTCAGCTAAGCCAGTTAGTCTCAGCAATACTAGATGACTTATGCATTGGTTTGTTGATTCTGAAATTATTCATCCCTGCAGTGCACATAGGAGGTGTATAACTTTTGATCAACTTGTATTCAAAACTTCTTTCACATGGGACCATATATATACCATATATATATGGTATATATACCATAAAATTGCTTTTCACTTTACTGCTTAGAAAAAGATATTGCAAAAAAAGAAAAAAAATTTTTTTAAATGTGCTAAGAAAATTATGTAACTTTTTAGAAAATAGAACGCTGTCCTTGGAAATGCTGTTAACACATTCAGAGAAATTTAGAATGCCACACAATAATGATATTTAAAATCTGTAGCTCTTCATCAAATTTGCTCAGACAATTCTCCATAGAAAGGAAATCATAGCACATTGTTTAGTAGTGCTTCTGAAGCTGCCTTGGACATTGTAGGTCTCACTTTGGCAGTTTTCACACATGCTAGACAGAGAAAAATGGTGCAGCAAACTCTGAAAAAGAGGTTGTAATTGATTTTTCTTTTTCTCCTTTCTTGTCTTTCTTCTTCCTGACTTTCTTTGCTCTCCTTTCCCCTTTTTCTTCTTTTTCTTTCATCCCTTCTTTTTCTTTTCATCTCTCTTACTTTCACTATCACTTCTGCTTTCTCTTTCTCTATGTTGCTTGGTTGGTTGGTTTTAACTGTCCTATGGCTTAGTTCTACATAGAAAGATTCCTCTTACTTTGAAACTAGCCATTTATAAAATGACACAGAAAGCTTTTAGCCTAAAAGGGAAAAAATCAACTATTTTAATTGAAATATTTGAAGGATTCTATTCCAAAATTATGCTTATACTGAAAGGAAAACAAAAATTAATCACAGTGATATTTTTAAAAACTATTATAAGCTTAGAAGGCAAAATCACATATTTAATTTTGATTAACAATAAGTACTTGAACTTGACCCACACAATGCTAAAATGGATTTTTTATATTTACTTTTCAAATTCACCTATGAAAAGTCAATTTATTTTCATAGCTCTAATCAGAATTCTAACTATCTGTGCTTCCTTTCTCAACTTCCCATCCTTCCTTTCCTTCCTCCCAGAGAACTGTGCTACAGTTTTGTTATACATCAATTGCTCTTTAAACATTTTTTGTTGCTGGCTCTGTGTGCTCTGTTATGTTTCCAATTACAAAAAAAAATTATCATTTTTAATCCAAAATCTGAAGGTCACTAATTAGCTCATTTCTGTTCCATAACAAGAGAAACAATGCTAACTTCCGTAGCATCTAAGCTGAATATAAATGCCTCATTAATCTTAGACATATGAAAGCAAGTATCCGAGGAGGGATGTCAGTATAGAAAAATAGCCTTGGAGAGGAAGACACAGGAAGTTCAGACAGTGTTTATTACCATAAAGACATCCTTATGTGCTCCATAGACTAAGTGATATCAGGGCACAATGCAAGGTTCTGAAGAAGTAATGTTCTGTTGAGAAAAGCATCATTTGTAAATAGTGAAGTTGATTTCAGGTTCAAGAATTCCTGCCTAAGCCATGCCAGAAGCTCTCCCAGAGCAATGCTGAGCACCTTATTAGTTTTTAAAGAAAGTGGTGGTAGTTCATATCCTCAGTCAACAGAAAGCTTCCTTCAGGGACAGGGCACTTCCACTTGGTTCCCATATATTTTATTGCTCTCTTCTCACGGGCTTTTTGGGAATGCATTAGGAGTCCTGCTCAAAGTCCTGCTGGACTCAGAGTCCTCAATCAGAATTTGTGCAAACACCAAGCCACCTCCCATCTGGTGGGAGCAATCTGCAGGTGGTTTGGTGTTTATTTAAATGAGTTAAACTAATCAATGGATTGTTTGGATTTTACATAATCAGATATAAAATGGGGATGAAATCACATTCATTAAAATTGAGAGCTAATTATTTCTTCGTGCTAGTGCACAGCAAGTCACAGAAGTTTTCATATGTAAAACTAAAGATACTGATATTTTCTTGCATTCCAGTTGGACTGAATATTCAAAGTTGATGGGTTTGTGGGTTGTATTTGGGAATATTTCAATAGCAAATATACAATATTAAGTACATAAAATAATATTATAATGCATAAGCCAAAATGAGTAAGGATGAAACAGTAAAATCCTAATGCCTCATTTCCACACATTTGTTACAATTTCTTAAATTGACATGTTCTGACAATGCACTTTGATTGTAATGAAGCTGTCTTTCCAGTTGAAGAATCTTCCACTGTAGTTATTAAGATTCTCTTAGTTTTCCAGTTAAAGTACTCTAGAGAATTGTTTATTCTTTCAAAGTGTTTCTTTTCAAAGAAAACCAAAACAAAACCCAAAAAACCTAACAAACAAACAAACAAAAAAAACCCAAAACAACAAAAAGCCCACTAACAGTTCTTTAAAGAAAAGGTTTGTCTCTATTAAATCTAACTTGGGATAAGTAATTCTTTGATGAAATCAGGATGACTTCCTAACGGCTCTTAGTAAAAAACAAAACAAAGCAAACAAAACCCCAAACAAATCACCAAAAAACCAAACAAAGAAAACCAAAACATAAAAAACTATTCTTACCTTGTCAGCTTATTCCAGAAATGTTATGGGAGCATGTGAGAAACTTGAGACTGGAGAGATCTGTGGTTGAGATTTTTTAAAGAAAATTTGAAGTGTAATCTAAGACCTTTATATACTTTATTCAATCATCTGACAATAAAAATTTTGCCATTCACACACTAGTGGCTGTAGCTGTGAAAATTTGCCAACTATGATATCCTGACTTACACTTATCCACATTTCTTTTCTAATAAGATTGTTTTCATAACAGAGAACTAGAAATATTGAAAATAGATGAAACTGAGTAGATGAAATAGATGAAACCACCACTTAAACCAAAGGAACCAAATCTTATTTCTTCACTGGTTTTGACTAATTTTTCACTCTGTTCCCTGAACAGAACTTCAAGAGACAATGCTAACATTTTCTTTTCCCTTATTAATGTTCCTGGGAAAATCTCACAAAGGAGATTAAAATATGATTTCTCCAATATTACCAGGCAGTGCTGTGTCTCAGTGCTCCCTCTGTTGTTTGTGGGAAAGTTTTATTTGATCATTGAAAGTTTAATTTGAAACACCATCATTTGGATTTAAGAGGACTAACCTGTTTATAGGAGATTATATTAGAAAGATGCATGAGATAACTTACAAATTAAAAGGTTCTTTATTCCAGTTATATTATTGCTTCCATAAAAAGAAATATAGTGTGTGAGAATAGACAGCAGTCTCAGATTTTGTTTTATTAACAAAGCTGTAAAATGATGGTTGCCTAAATGAAATTGAGGAAATTGTAAAAAAAAAAGTAAGAAAAAAAACTAAAGAAAAAGGAGAGAGCCTTTGGCCTCCTATATAAACAATAGCCTTTGTCTGTTACATCATCATATTGTAATTAGATTTATTATGGCTGTATGCTCATAGTTTGGATAAGTGGAAAATGTGAAGTGAGTTTAATTGGCTTATTTGTCGTGCTGAGTTCACTAGTGCATTAGTTCCTTCCTTGTCCTGCTGCTAATAGAAGCTTCTCTTTTAAAAAATCAGCCTTTCCATTGCAAACTTTCAGAAATATTTCACTGCAACCAATGCCAACATTTTTTAAATTAGACTTAACCCATCAACAATGTAGCTGTTACCTCCTGTTCTTCCCCTCCTTCTCATCATATTTGAGAGACCTCTGTCCTTCCAGTTCCGGTGCAAAACCCGCTCATCAAAAGCACAAATTCTCTTTTTATTTCTGCCACAGGCTTCAGACTATTTCTAGCTGCTCAGAGAATGAATAACACTGGGCAGCTCGTTTCATCTGTCTGTGTCTTGATATAATAGTTCTGTGAATAGAAGGAATAGACCTTAACCCATCTCAGAGACTGCTGAACGAGGTATGGAGTAAGAGCATAGTTTGTAATGAATGTTATGGATACTCAGAAATAATCATATGGAGTATTGGAATAACATAATTGTCCATATTTTAGGTCTTCTGGCCTGTACATTATTGCAAGCATATCAAGGTGAATTTTGTCTAGGGAGTTAGAATCTACAATTGAATGGACTGAATTTGTTTCCCTTTTCCATTTACTTATGAAAAACAATTGTGAGGTCTACTTTAATGTCACTAACAGTATGGATCAAACCTAAATGTGATTTTAATGAAAACAGGTAAAAATAGGGAGAAATTAATTTAAACTCAATCAAAGAAAGTGTTCACATCCAGTGAAAGATCTTATGGAGACTGAAACCCTCTAATAAATTGTATGATTTTCTTTGAGGAACCTGTTACTATTAATACCAGGTATTCACTACATTTCTGTGCAGACCTTTTTACAAACTTCTCCTATTTATATTACATCATCTGTGCAAATTTTTTTTCCACAAATAGATAGAGAAGAGTACATCATAAATGTAAAAGTGTACATTC
The DNA here is from genome assembly GCA_013399835.1 of Leptocoma aspasia. Lineage (NCBI taxonomy): Eukaryota > Metazoa > Chordata > Aves > Passeriformes > Nectariniidae > Leptocoma > Leptocoma aspasia. The sequence continues at coordinate 156,584 of VXAX01003036.1, read as the reverse complement.
ATATATTTAGTCTCTAAATTATTATAGAAAAACAAGTCTTTTGTAAACACAGCCTTGCTTTTTAGAGAGAGAGTTGATGGCAATTTTCTAGTTGCAGCCTCAATTAGTATTGTATATGGATTTTATTGTCTTGTTATCTTACAGTGGAGGGTGACCCTGCATTTCAGTCATCCAACAATAATTAATAAATTACATTTGAATATTTGTCAGAATCTGTGAGTAATCTAGACTGAGCCATGGTCTGACATCCTGTCTGGTCAGATGAGATCATTTGAGTTGTCTTTGATCATTTGAGTGCATCCTGAGTTCAAATTTCCCTTTTGTTTGGAATCAGTAGGCTTTCAAAGTTACTAAAGTCCTGTCTGCTCCCTTAGGACATCCATTATATTGAGGACTTTAAAAAACAAACAGAAGTTAAATATTTAGTTTTGCCAGGTTACTTTATGATTGTGCAACAGTTCTCTTTGTTTCTTCCTCTTTTTAGGAAGATAACTCAGTTGTGATGTCAATGAGCTCTAGACATAGTTTTAGCTGGGCTTTTTGTTGCAGGATTTATAAAAACATATACATATGTGTGGAGCAGATATGTTTAAAAATGCCATCCTAATCAATTATTTAATTAAGCGCACAAAATAACATGCAGAGGTCTTTATTTTACAAACTCTATATGCACATAAATCAAGCCCTGAAATACTATGCAGTAATGAGTATAACCTGTTTAAAATACTATCCTTTGCATGTAACTATTTATTACTATTTTGACTAAGAGTACTTGTTGGATTTTTTCAAAAATATACCTCAAATATTTTTAAATGTACTTTAAATATACTTCAAAAATATAGCTCAAGTCAAAGTCTTTGGTGCATGATGATTTGTAGTTTTCCCTTGTCTTCTTTGCGGGTGGTATGGTACAATATAGTTTACTTCCAAAAATACAAAATTTATTAATACAAATATCCTACTCTTTGCTTTAGAAGAAGAGTCAATTATGTATGAAACTTGTATTGCTGCTACATGGTTTTGGGCAAAAGGTGAATTATGCTTTAAATGAAAGAGCAATGTGTGCACAAACTGTGCACATTTGTTTTGCTGAGCTCTGTGATTTTAAGGATATATTAGAAATTGAGTATTAAAAACAAGTTATCTATGGTGCAATCAGCAATTGCAAATCTTGTTTGAAATTACTTTGCTAAGTGTTGCAAATCATGTCTTGATCCTGAACTGCTGAAATCATGGGAACTTTATCATTGTCTTCAGTCTATATGGGATAAAGGAAAAAGAAGAGGGTGCAGGAGTATAAGTTAGGAAAGAATTGCATATAAGGATGGTTTTGAAAAGTAGGAATTAACAAGAGTGGTTATAGATCTGGCTATGTTCACTGCAGGAAAATGCAGAGAAGCATAAAAATTATCTACCAATATATAAAAATATGATAAAGAGTGATTGATTACTTTTCTTAATTAATAAACACATAACTAGGAATAATGGGCTTAGTCTTTTAAGCTTTAATGGTAGAAATAAACTTTATAGAACACAATTATACAATGAAATATTCTGCCAATGGAAATTGTGTAAATATTGGTACATATATGGTATTGGAGGTGTTTAGAGCTGAGCCTTGTAATACATGCGTAGAAGAAGCTTCATCGTAACAAGACATATCCAGATTTGAAAATTCCAAGTACAGGAACACAAATCTAGCTACAGGTAACAGCTGTAAAAGCGTCCTGCAAGCTCTAACAGTGGCTCAACCAAGAGTCCAGGGGCCAGAGTCCTCCTTCACCATGCAGTCTCACTGGGATGCTGGGTGGTCTCCTTTTGCACAGGAGGGATGATGATATTTTCTTCCAGCCTACATTCCAGCTGTTAGACCTAGACATTGAAAGGTGTCTTAAGTGTGTAGGATAAAGAGAAAAAAAAATATGGAAGGACAGAAAAGAAAGGTGTGTCTATATGCAGGGTGTGTGTTTGCACCTGCATTCATTTCCTGAATTACTGTAGTCTTAACTTTTCCTTCATGAAAGCAAATGTAGGCAAGTCCCAGCATCTGGGGCATAACAGCATGTGCTGATGTCCAAGAGGGGAATTCAGTTCTGGAAGGGAGTCATTCTTCCTGCTTTCTGTTTCCTATGCTCTCTGCTCTGCACTCCAGGGATCTGACCCACAGTGACCAATATCAACACAGATCTCTCATTAAGAGAAGGTGGAAGTATCCAGTTCAGAAATTCACAGTGCTGCAACCTTGACTGTCACCCCACAGCTCAAACAGAAGTGCTTACTCCTTCAGAAACCTTTTCAGAGATACTTTCCCAAACCTACACAGCCACAATTTCACAGACAAGTGCTAGTGGACATAAGTGCTCCAAAGCTTTTCAGCCCATTTGATCACAGAGCCCAGGCTGGGTCACCACAGTGCCTGGGATGGGACTGTTTGGGAGATGGAGGAGAAGTCAGACCTGCCCCAAAGGATCTGTGATATTGGGATCTTCTCTTTTGCAGTGTTTTATAACAATGTTTTCTGAGCAGAAGAGCGCTGGGGTTGCTTGAGAATAAAACCAAAAATGTACATGCACCTGTTTGGGGAAAAGTGGTTTTGTAGGTTTTTGTTGTCATATCTCCTGGTGAGGTCTGCAGATGCAGTCTGTAATTAATGTAAAATATTGTCAGGTGTTTGCAACTATACATTTCCATCTGTGAAAATCTGGCCTGCCCTGAATCTCAGTGAAAGGCAAATGTTTTTGAAAGCTCTGAGCTGAACTCACAGGAGGACTTGCTGCAGTTGTTTGAAATGTGAAATGTAATTTTTATTTAAGGAAAGCAGAATTCATGGACTAAATATTTTTTTCTTGTTTTGAACCTAGTGGCTTTACATTAGGAGTGGATTTGGCCTTTACACGTTATCATTTAGAAGCTGTCACAGCTCTGATATTCTTCTTACAGAGCAATAGGTTCCCAAACCATGTAATCTCTTCCATACCAGACTGTGAGTTTGATTTCCTGCCTCTCCAGGAAATAAAAAACTGATGCCTGCTATATAGGATAAGGCCAATATATGAAGGCATGAATCAGCATTTCAGTACATCTAGGAAAATGTCTTTGGTTCTGCAGGGGGAATGGCATTATTGTTACTTCCATCTTTTTAGCAAGTAGATTAAATAGATTTGTAAATTCCTCAGTCAGTAGTAAATAAATGGAAATAGCATCACAAGACAGGAAACAAGCTAAAGAGCTGAGCTTCTGCAAGTCTCTAAAATGGTTCTGAGACTGCCAATGTAAAGGATGCTTACCAAGAAATCTGAGCCACTGTGAGTGATATTTGTATCTCAGAGACTCCATTAAGGGATAAGAGACAGCAATAGAAATGATGCAGTTGGATATGTGCCTGCTCAGTTAATTTTGATGGAAGTGTTCTAGGTACTGCTCTTAGCAGTATCATATTAGCCTTTACTGAGTTGTTATTCTACAGTAATCTGTCAATGTTTTGCAATTATTCATCCCCTGAAGACTGTTTATGAAATGTTTGTGTGCTTTTAGAATTACAGAATGAGTGTTTCAAAATGAGTGTGCAAATTTTGTAAGAACTCATGTAAGCGTAAAACAAAACAAAGTTGTCAATGGTCTTTATTGCACGATATCTCCCCAGATGCTTTACAAATTAAAATAATAAGGCCATAAGAGTTAAATAAGAAAGAAGAGAGAGGAGGGGGGATTGTGAAGAAATGGGGTAAGTAGTAGTGAAGGATATTTTCAGTTGGGATTGTGATAAGTAAAAGAGAGTTGCTGAAACAGACTTAAGAGGAGTCTAACCCAGACATGATCTCCAGGGGCTTAATTGTCCATCACTATTTAGAGAGGAATTTTATGTATTGCCACTTCTTTAGTGCTGTTTGCCCAAGTATATTAGAACAGGTAGCACAAATATTTAGGACCAAGGCTGTTGTAATACCTGTCTGTGGATACCTGAAGACATCTCAAACACTAAAATGTTACTTTATGCAAACAAGTAGGATGAAAGTAGCCAGGGTTCTGCCCAAGCTGCACTTTACAGCCATTTCCTGGCTAGTCTGATCTGAGTGATAACAGAGGATGAGAACCCTGTAAATGCATATAGTCTGTCTTGTTATTGTTATTTTAATGTCCCATGCTTGTCTTCTATGTCTAGCTTGAAATGTTTCTGATTTCGGCCTCAGCACATTTTTCTGCAGAAGAAGATAATGTCAGTGTTTTAAATTTCTCATTTCTATGAGCTGGAGAATGTACAAGCACGTAGATACTTAATTCCTTCAGAAGAAAGACGTCACAGACAAGAGGTGAAGCAGTGCTGCCTTAAAAATTACAGCAATGACAGTAAATGTCTGCAGAACTGCTCTACAGGAGAGACAACTGTTTCTTCTTTACAGCATGACCAAGGCCTCCATCCTCAGCAGTTTGAGCTATTTGTGCCTGTAAATTGGTGTATTTATTGCTGCTCTAACTGGCCATAGATATGGAATCTGGAATTAATCCTCTTTCTCTTCTTCAAGAAGTGGAATTTTTTTCAGAGCAGTCAAAGTCTTTTAAAGTCTCAGGAGAAATATTTTTACATGGCCAATGCAGAGTCCCTAAATGGAATTGCCTTCAGGGCAGTTCATGTATGTTTCAATTGATTAAATATTGAAAATCCAACCTGATGAAAGCAGAGAATCATGTACACAGTGGAAAAAGTTCAGGAAAGATCAGCAGAATTTATGTTTTAAACCAAATCAAGAATAAAGAAAGATTGTTATATGTTACAGGCATCTTTTTATAACATACATACTTAGTATATATTCATATATGTGTGCACATGTGCATATATATATTGCAGAAAAATCTGTCATGTAAAATCGGCAATAATATGCAAAATGTAAACATAGCTATTTCACCAGACCCTGTAATGTTCAGCTTGATGATAATGAATGAAAAAATCTGTATACATTTCTGCAAATGGTGATAGAAGTAGCAATGTTCTTCCAAACTGTCTCTTTAAATTACCCTTAATGAATTAATGTGCTACTGTGAGCAGACAATGCTGAGGTGTCTTGGGGGTGATTTGTATAGTCCAACTTTAGAGTTGAGCTTTAGAAAATTACTTGAACCTTTCTTCTTGTTGTTCCGCAAAACTGCCCAAAAAGAATTGTTGCATCCTTTCCACCTCTTGGCACTTTATTTAGAAAATTGTTAGCCTGTCTTGTGGAAATTGCATTTGTCCTTTATATACGTCTTTTAGTCTGCTGTCAGACCTTGTGGTTATTCAGAGCTCATTTTTTTCTCCCATAATCTTGGAGAAAGTTATCTGAACAAAAGTTAGCCAGCCCCAAATTATTTGCACAGTTAGACATCAGGTGGTACTTGATCTGTCACATTAACATGAGCAGAGTCACTATAGACAATTAAAAAGATGCATTTCTTATATGTTGGGTCACCACAATGCATATAATCATAAGAGAATGCTTCTGGAGCTGAAAGAGTGTTTTTTGTGATCTTACTCATGATAAAACTCCACCTCCTGTATTTGCTACGTCTCACCCTTTATTTCTCTAGCACTGCATGAAGATATCAAGAATGCATTATTGCTAATTTTTAGCTTGAATAATTTTTTCATCTATCCTAGCCCTTTCATGCTGTGGGAATAAGTACTGAGTTATTAATTTTTGCCACTGTTACTGATATAGTATAATGATGAACAAAACTAGAATAGAATACAATAGAAGAGAACAGAGTTTCAAAAGATTTTCCAGATGTGAGGGTCCTAAATCCTAAAGATTACCTGAAATCTTAACTTAGCTTTATGCATTCAAAATGTGGGGCAATATCCCAGTAAAGTTTGAAGTTTTCCCTGTATTTGTGCTATATTTACATATTAGGTCTCTGCATCAGTGACTGTTATGGACTGTATTTTCAAAATATAACTAAAATACAAAAACCAAGATTTCTGAGTACTTTGTCTCAGACTTTGTCCTGTTTCTCAGACTCAGCTGAAATCTGCAGTGGTGGCTCTAGATGGCACATTCTAACTGTTTCACTAATCCAAAATGAGGATGCCACCTCTGGGGCAGCACTTCACTAATGAGAGAGAAACACGGTGAATGAACATTGGATAAACATGGGTGAGCTCATTCCAGTACCTTTTGGATGGACACAGAGCATCACATTTGGAACAACAAATCAATACATTAATGAGAGGAGACTGAATTCTCTTCCTATGTGAAGAGTTGGTTCTTTCAAGGACATATGAGCAGAAAGCCACAAGATATTTCTTCTTCTGCACCTTTAGTTTTCTTGTATTCTTTTGTGTAGAAGAGCATTGCATTTGTAGTTTTCTGAACAGATATTAAATAAGGAGAGATTTTTATAAGAAAACAGAGTGAAAATAGGCAGTAATTTTATAACAGGTGCAGTATGTGCATAATTTCCTACCTTGCATTTATTTCAGGTCAAGGTTTGTATGTCAAACTGCACTGTAGGATGACATTTTAAGAACACTTTTGAACCCTTAATTGAAGGCACTTGTACCCAGTATTTTTATATTGTAGCAAAGTATTGTAAAAACAATAATAACAAAATTGAAGTATCAGAAGCAGAATTTAATTTTTCATTTTACCATAAATTATTTTAAAATAAACTAGATTAAAAGCTGGATTTAATTTTACCTCTTTTTGTATATTGCTAAGCAATCTGAAGTCTGGAATAATCTTGATTCTGCGACATAAAATGGTGTAATAATACATTTTATTGCATGAAGGTGCAATGATTTCCCTTCATACTGTGAACCAAATATAGGAGATCATATTGCAACTGGCCTAGGAAATTTATAGAATGAATAGTCATTATGTTTCTGACAGAATGGATGTTAAGGGAAAAAATACTCAAGATGAAAAACCCAGTAAATCAAGGAAAGACACTGGGTACCTCTACACACAGTAAAGGAAAAGTTTTTAGTTCAGGCATAAGCTGGTATTTTATTGTTCACCTTTCAAGGCTGTAAAACTTCTACTACTTTAACTACACTCCTCTGGACTCTGGAGTTTAAATGTTTTAGGTGTTACATTTAAAATAACTTACTTCTTACATTTAGTATTGAATTGCTGAAAACACAGTTACATTAGTTGTACTGTCCATATTTTATATGAATTATCACCTGCACTGGGACTTCTGTTGTCAACTTCATGCCATTTTCTGCTTCCTGATTTTGCTGGTAGTTTTGTGCTGTGTACTTTGCATGGTTTCTATTCTCTCCTTATTGTTTTATTTGACTTTAAAAGTCACAAACAGGGCCTATATAAAATAATTAAGACTCTTAATCTCAGGTGTGGTGAAACATCAACTTACGATTATTAATTACATTTTTGCCTGCTATTCATCTGACAAAACAATGTGAAGTAAAATCATTCTATAGGACTTTGTGTCATACAGCTAAAAACTCCAGAATATGAAATGGAAAGAAAGATGAAATTTTAAAAAATCTCCTTTCTCCCAAGTAGACTGTAATTCCCAATCAGAGGATAAATAGTACACTTAGTAGTAGCCAATCTATAAAAATCATTCAATAAATAAATATTATATGATGTTAAGTTTTATAGGACTAGCCATACTATATCTATTTTACTTCAGTACAAAATGTCTGAAAATATTATCACTTCCAAACATAAAATAGCCATGTATTAGCATTTCAAAAAAAACCAAAGTTGTGCACTTGAAAAGTACCTCTTCATATACAGGATATGTTTTTATGCAAAAGCAACTCTTTAGATGTTTGTTACAAGTAATATAATCATGGATATCTCATTCAAAACCTTCTAACAGAAATGTAGATTTCTCAATAATGAACCTTTAGAAACCTTCTTAAGTTCTTCATCAAAATATCTTCTTAAATAAGCTGCAGATTCAAAAAGTCCGTGGAGAATGAAAAGTTAATTTCAAATCTGTTAATTAAAGTAAAGTAAAAAAGTGTGTTGCCAATGGGAAAATCTCTGTCTCCTTCACATCTGTGCCATCATTCAGGTTAAGGAAAATAGAGGAATTACAAATTCCCTCTAAGGTCTTTTTATGCCAGTGTGCTATAGTGCTATATGAGGTAAACACAAATCCTGTTGTTAGTTTTCTTTGACAGCATAAAACAATTTTACTTAAAAAAAAAAAATATATATATAGTATTCCAATAAAACTGCTTTTGTTATTTCTGTATTCCCTGATCAACAAAACAGAACCATTATGACACAGCACAAGGGAGATGGCTTTACAGGGTAAGATTTCAGGTTCATCTGTGTCCAGTCCCTTGTTATGAGTATCATGTCACCTCGCTGTTCCTGGGAAAACATGTAGCTATACAATTGTGTACAGCCTGTTTGTTGGTAACATCCCTTCTGTTAGTTCCAATTAACAAGGATGAGTTCCTTCAGGGCTCCTGTGGGGCTTTAGAAAGCGGACTGCTGAACATCTTATGTTTCTTTGTTCAATAAACATTACTACCATTAGTTTTATGTAACATTTCACTTTTTATTATAGCACTACATCTGTTAGCAGAAGGCAAATAGACATTGTTTTTCATAAAGAACCAGATCATTCTTTAAAATATAAAAAACTGAATTTCCCATTTTTAATTCCAAGTGACAGGCTTGTTGTAATCAAAATATAATATATTCCTTGGCTCCATTTTTACATCAGGTAACACTTTCCTAAGTACTGCTGTTTGCAGGCCAGCTGAGGACAAGAAAGCAGAGGTGTAATTGAACATTCAGGATGGACTTTGTGGCATAGTCAGTCAGTAGTGACAACCGCTACATGTTTTGGGAGTTGTGTTAGACACTCTCAAGTTTTGAACTGAAGGGAATAGGAGTGTTCCCTCATAAATGTGGGTTTTATTCTGGATTCAAAAGCACAAAACAAATCCCAAGCAAAGCCTGGTGCTGCTGGTGCCTTTGAACTTTGCTTTCAGAAAAGCAGCACTCTCCTGGGCATTTCTAATTGAGTAGCAGTGGCCATTTCTTTTATTGAAAAACTCCATTATCACAGGATCATCTCAAAATTAGCCTGGAAATTCTCTCTGGAGACCATTTGGTCCAACATTCCACTCACAGCTGGAACAACTGAAAAGTTATAACCATCTTGGATAGTAGGTCATGTTGCTCTAGGCTTTGTTAAGCTAGCTTTGAGAATTTACAATGATATGCAGTCTTTCTGGGATACCTGTTCTAATGCTTGATTACTTCTGATGTAATTATTTTCCCACCTTAATATTTTAATTGATAGTGTTTGCTACTTTTTCTTTCTGTGTATTTGGAATAATTAGGTGAGAATTTAGGCTGAAAAAATTAACTCCCCCCTCATTCTTGGATATCTCTTAATAAAACCACTGTATTAGTAGATCCAGTTTTAGTTGGAAGCAGTGGATATATTTTTAAGTGAAGGAAGAGTGACTGGAGAGTGTCAGGTAGAAGTCTGCGTGTGTGAAATATTTGAGATTGGTCACCAGCTCTTGATCAGCACTGAGAAGATTTTAAACTTTGGACTGGAAATCCCTGAGACCTAAGTAATCAAGATAAGTGTCATATCTCTTCCAGAGACTATCATTTATCCCTGGATGGATGGAGGTATGCTATCCATATTATTGGAAGCTGGTTCTTCTGTGTCTGTCTCATCCAGTTACCTGCCTTTGATGAGAGGCAGCTTGAGGAGGAGTAGGAGTACATGACCCAAAAATGAATGTGCTAATACTTCTGTAGCTAAAATCATCACTAACTTCATGCTGAATTCATAGAGTCATGAGTTCTACAGCCAGAGGGGATCATTATGTTCACCTTGTCTGACCTCCTGTGTTACATAAAGGATAGACTTCTTCAACCATTTTAACAATTAAGACAACTCCTATGAAAATAACCTGAAAGATACACTGAATCTACTACATGATAATAATACACATTGTTAATTAGCCTCAATATTAAAAACACACTTTTTTCTGGTCTCTGTGCATGAATGCTCACCTTCTAGCTGCTAGATAGATCATGGTACTAAACATTTTATGAAGCACATAATTATTCATTAAACCAAATTCCTGCTTTAAAAATATTGTGTAATTGGAGACATCAATCACTCTTCCATAATGTAAAATTTGAAATATTAATCAAATCCTTTCATTGTGAGATCCTAGAACATACATGCTTTGGACCCGCATCTGCTTTCACTCATTTTCCTGTTATCTCTTTATACCCTAGCTGCTGTAACAGAGTCAACAGATTATGAGTTCATTTGCTTTATGTGTGTTTAAATGTGTTCCTACAATAGCACAAAATCTTCAGGGACTCTGGGATCATTTGGATAAGGAATGTGTATGTAATTCTTTTATTTTTCATTCTGTTCTCTAATGGCTAGTACATTTATTTCTAGTATATAATTATTCATCAGGTTTTCCTGTACCTGTGTTGTTATTACCAAAATGCAGTTAGCAAATTTTAAGTATGACTGATGTATGTTTCACCTTTTTCAACATTGTGACTCTCAGCTTTTTCAAGGAAAAAAAAACCAGAGAACATTTATGTCACTCAGTTTTACTTTGTTAGGAGGACAGTCATAATTACTATTAAAATGTCTAATAGTATAAACTCAAGACTATCATCAACAACAAGACTATCAAAAACAACAACACATCTACATAGCAACATCCAGGGTTAGAGAACCAAAGAATGAAGATATATCCACATTGCTATAAAACATGGTTTTCTGGGGTATTGAAGCATGGGGTGACAGCAGAGAACTTGGTGCTGCAAATTTGTTCTCCATTCTTGTGTTTTCCTCTAAGGGTACTTTTAAAAAAGCTTTGGATCCATTACATTTCACCTTAGGAGATTTTCTTCAGCTTTTTCTTCATTGGGAGAAATGAGTTTGCACTCAGTAAAACACATTTTCTATTGAGATGGCCAATTCCTTCTGCAATACTAATTACTTTATCTTCGTACCATTTTCCCTGTGAAGTCTCCTGCTTCTTCCAAACTTTGCAATATTTCAAGACTTTGTCTTGTCTACATTTTAGTTAGAGGGCACATTTATGAATCTCATACAGTTTACCTATTCTTTTTTAAATAACAGCAGCCCACAAAAAACTCCATGCAAGAATCCATGAAGGTTTAAGAGGTGATACAGTTGTGCTCTGTGACACTAGAGAACTAATTCACCTGCAGTGAATTCCTTGACTTTATTGGATTATAAGATAGAAAAAGCAGCAGTAAGAGAGAGATTGTTATTTATTGCAAAATTTTAGATTTAAATTTATATTAAAGTATGAGGAAATTGTAATGTGTGATTTATAAGCTTTATTTCAATTACATGAAATTTTTTAAAGCCACAGATCAGCATCTTGGCTGGTATAAATCAATGAAATTGCTGTTATTTATGCTAGTTCCAGGTATGATTATATATTGTTAGCTTCTTCACAACTCTCTTCTTTCCTTCAGGTATTTCACAAGAAAAGCTCCACAACCATACTTCAGAATGTCAGGAACTGTAGAATTGATTGTTATGGGAGATTTGCATCAGCTGAGCCCACTTAACTTGATCATTCTTTATTTGTAGCTGATCAAAAATTCAACAGCCTGTATTGTGCCTTTACCTTCTTAGCCAGTGGCAGTTTGGGACTGCTCTGAAAAGAGAAGAGATGGGTGTGTGTTTATTTAAATCTTGGTTTACATTACAGGAAAAAATTGTGAAAGAGATACAGACTTTAGGTAACTAATAGATTATTTCAGATAAAAATATAACATACTCCCTCTAGTGATTAATAGATCATCTCCAAAATCTTTATAAGTTTATAAGATGACCTATTCAAAATATTGCTGACTACTAAAACTTGTAAGCAATCTTTTATGTTCTGGTGGTACATGGTATGAATATGCTTTACTCCATACATATTTTTAATAATATCTCACCAAGTTGAAATATTTCATTATATGTATTTGAATGCAAGATTTCTGGACATATATCATCATCATTAGTTCCATGGGGTTTTTTTTGGTTTGGGTTTTTTTGGGTTTTTTTTTTGTTTTAAGCTCCGGTGAATCACAGAACCTATCAGTGGTGAATTAATTTTCTCTATGCAGATAAAAATAAAGAACTGTGAGTTAAATAATAAATAGGCCAATTTGCACTCATAATTCTTAAATCTTCATAAAGTGTCATTAAAATTCAATGGTTGATATACAGATTGATGTGCAAGCAATACATACTGCAAAAATTATATTTGGTGGATATGCAAGGAGGTGGGGTTATGCAGTAATTATAGCATTACTTAATTTATAATTATTATCTTTATTAGATGTAATTTAGCCAACCAGTATAATTTGGATATACAAATGCATCAACTACCTTAATAAAAATATGCTTGCTGCCCTTGACAGCTTCATGCCTTAAGCAAACACAGTGTATTGAAAACTCTCTTTTTCTTTTAAGTTTTCTTCCTGTGGAGTTCAGCAAACATAAAACTCTGTTATTGCTGCCATTGTTTTATTCTACTTTCAAAAGTTGTTTACTATAATAAAATAAAAAATGCCTTGGTTCTCATAATTTTTCTTCCTCAAGGTCGACTGATGTAGCCAGTAGCTCTTCACTAGGTTTTCAACACCTAAAAAAAGTGTTATTAGATTTATCATTTTTTTCAATTCAGGGAGCCTTTTATACTGCAATTCAAATTAAATTTTTTTTAAGCACATGCTTTTAAAACAAAAATAAAACCAAGCAAACATTTTTAAAACAAGCAAAACAGTTAATAAAACAATGAACTTAGTGTTAAACTGTGGGAATTAGACATTAAAGTCACAGTTTTATGTGAGCTGCATTTACTTGGTCACTATTTTTGTCAAATGGTGGACAAGGATGCTCCACCAGTGGTACAAGCATGTTTCCTGTGGATTAATACTTTTGTCTGCATAATTTCTTGAGTTCAATGCCTGTTTGTGGTAAACTAATCCTACAAAGTGGGAGCTGAAGTTCAATCTGGTAACCCATCAGAGAAAGTTCATTATTTGAGTGTTAGTCCCTGTGAGCTGGTTCAACAGCTGTGTGGAAGAAGTCCTACTGAGGGGCAAACCTGAGGCTTGTTGGGCAATGAGGAGAAGACTCACTTCCCATGGTGTAACTGACTCCTTCCTTCTGCTGAGCATGGTGGCACAAGAGTTGATTTTGGTAGTGTTGATGTGTTTATGTGTTGCTGTTCCCATAAAATCTGCAGCAATGGCTTGTCCTTCCAGAGCTCACTGTGGTTCTCCCCTGGAGAAATAATTGTAGCAGCAGAATTAGCTGAGGTTTGGCAAGTCTGAATGCAGCAGTATATCCTGGCTAGTACCAAGTGAGCACAGCAGTACTCATGTTTGAATAGCTTAGTGACAAATGTCATGTGTTGCAAAAACACAAGGAAGGAGCCTGAGCCAAAATAAGCTCCCTGTCTTGGTGTTCTCCACCATGGGTATTGGTAGGAGGGCAGCCCTGCAGTGTCAGTGTGGGGACACCGCCTTTTCCTAGAAAGGGTCACAATGCTGAAAGGTGTCCCAAAGGAGAAAACTCTCCCGCACACATTATTTGAGACAAAAACCCATTCAGCTGGAGAGATTGACTTCTGCTCAGCTAAGGAGAAGCTTGGCTGGTGTGATGATTCCTAGAACTGAAGTGTCTGCACTTGAGCCATACTTCATGACAAGCACATATTTGTGGATTTGACAAGCACAGAGCAAGCTGAGGAACAGGCAGTGTATGTATGCCATGTACACTACTTCAAGTAAATTTACAAGTATAAATTCATCTCAAATTTTACAGCTATTAAATGCAGGGGCATTTTTACATACTGGGATGACAGGACCACTATATGAATGGCATGTGGTGCCAGAAAAAAAACCCATCCAAATAAACAAAAACCAACCCACAACAGGTCAAGATTTGGATCAGAGAGATGGTTAATGTGAAAAAGCAATAGTGATACTCTACATAGGTATACAGAGCTCTTGAACTTTGAAGAAGCAGAAATCCTAAGATCCTTAAAAGAAAAGAAAGAGTATCACTAAAAATACAGAATATTCGTGTTCTCTGATAGCTGGGGAGCTGGAATCATTGACCCACACTTTTCAGGGAATTTCATTTTCATTAGAACACAAATTCCTAAATAATAATTAATTGTATATATAAAAATAAGAAGAGGATAATTAGATCTGCCTCAGTTTGAGACAGGTACTTTTAATTTGCTCAGTTATCATCAGTAGGAACAGATGCTAGTTTTTGCTGTTTGAAGCTAAAATAGCTGCTCTCTGCTGACTACTGAATTGTATGTTGAAAGGTTGATTATTAGAATTCATCATATCAGAAAAGGAAGCCTCACTGTATGTATCACTTTTTGTTATCCAACCAGAGTAACCCTTGCTACTCACCAACAACTTTTCTTGAAGCTTTGTCAAATACAAGAAAAACATCAAGGTCACACCTGGGAGTGAAATCCTTCAGGTTGTTCCAAGCTTTTCTTTACTCAGACATAATGTCTATGTTTTTCTGGAATAAGGATTTTATCCATTAACTGGATCATGTAGTCCTCGTGAAGCAACCTTCACCAGTGCTATAGTTACATCTCAGAAATAATTCCTGTTGGAGATAAGAATAGCAATGGGGTTCTAGCATTCAGAATTATATGGAATTTATTTCCTCAATTTCACTGCATTTGACTCCTTTGAAGTTAAATCTAAGCTTATGTTTTTTGTCTACCTTCAAAAGAAAAATGAAAAAGGTTTAAATTTATTTTAAAAAATTGAAGGTAGTAGTAATATTTAAGTTTACATCATGCAATTTTAAGTTTGTGAGTATGCTATAAAATAATGACTTCTGTATAAATAATTTATTCAACTTGTTATCGAGGAATGTTTTTTGTTTTTTTTTTTTATTAATGTGAGTTAAACTGAAAAGTTTTTTTTCCCTAAAAACAGATGGGAAAAAATCTGTTTCCAATACTTGCATTTTATGGGAAGTAATATTTCTAGGGAAAATAATTTAATATANGTTTGTTTTAGAACAATTTGGTTGTGTTTGGTTGCATAGGAAAGTCCATATGTAGCCGTTTTGGTTATTATGGTCTATAGTAATAAAGCAACATGAAAGGATAAAAATATCACTTATGAAAATGTATAAGAGAAAAAAAAGAAAGAAAGAGAAAGATAACCACCCACAGAGCTCACTATGAGACTTGTTTGTTGCAGTGTAGTTTACCATTGGTCAAAGTGATGGTCTTGATCCGTAGAGGGTGGGGGAAGAAACCCCTGAAAGACAAAATCCCATGGGTTAAAATAGGCTCAGGCTGGGGGGGGATGCCCAGGTACCCTCCCCACNAATAGCAATGGGGTTCTAGCATTCAGAATTATATGGAATTTATTTCCTCAATTTCACTGCATTTGACTCCTTTGAAGTTAAATCTAAGCTTATGTTTTTTGTCTACCTTCAAAAGAAAAATGAAAAAGGTTTAAATTTATTTTAAAAAATTGAAGGTAGTAGTAATATTTAAGTTTACATCATGCAATTTTAAGTTTGTGAATATGCTATAAAATAATGACTTCTGTATAAATAATTTATTCAACTTGTTATCGAGGAATGTTTTTTGGTTTTTTTTTTTATTAATGTGAGTTAAACTGAAAAGTTTTTTTTCCCTAAAAACAGATGGGAAAAAATCTGTTTCCAATACTTGCATTTTATGGGAAGTAATATTTCTAGGGAAAATAATTTAATATAAAAACTAAGATGGTTTCAAAAAAATAGATTTCTTTTCTGAATACCATGGTAGAAATGTTCCATGATGCATTCATTGATGTGAAAGAAGAATAGATTTTCTCTACTAGTATTTTAAACCAGACTGGGTAGAACAGAAAAATAAAACACTGTGTTTCTTTGGAATTTACTGCATAAGGTCTTAGTTCAATGAAAACTGTATTCTCTATGAGGAAAAGTGGAAGAAAAAGAGAAACAGAAATGTTTTTTTAGGGGTTGTTACCCAGATGACGTCACTAAACTGATGTTCACCAAAACATGNTCTCTTGCAACACACCCTGGATCTGTTGCAGCACTTCTAGATCATGTGCAGTCATCTGGTGGGAGGCCTCAGGAATGGGTCTGGGGGCACTTCAGGGTCTTTGATGGTTTGTGGCACCTTCAAAGACACCACAGCTGCCTCTCAGTGCAGTCAAACCAGTAATGCCCCATCAGACCTTCCCTGGGGGAGCAGGGACAGTTTTACCCCTGAGCAGAGGACAATGACCATTAAGAAGAGAACCATGCTGACTGCAGGGTTTGAGCCTCCCCCTCAGGGGTGCAAACCTGGCCTCAGCAAATGAGTCTGTGGGCTTTGGCCTGCACCTGCTGAACCCAACCAGAGCTTTTTCAACATAGCTGTGAGAAAGGCTTCCTTTGTGGGTACATTCTTCTCCCTCCAGGCTCGTTTACTTCTCCTTAGACTTGAGATAACTGGATGATAGTACCAGATTTACCTTGTCTCAAGTTCCTGTCAGGTGGCTTAACTCACAGCCCATTTCCAGTCAGGAGACATGTTCTGGGAGGGATTTGGCTTCGGTGGTCACAGATGGGCAATTTGCTACAGTGGACAGAGGTCTGTCCTTTGGTGATTTTAACAATGTTTAAGCTATTAACCATAACATTTCAGTCTCTCACAGGGGTTCAAACCATTATTGTGTATATCCTACTCTTTGTACTGGAAAGCAAGAGGAGGAAAGAGGGAACAAGATATTTTGTCTTGCTCTAGAAGCAGACAAGAAAACATGTGCTTGTTCTGCCGGTGTGCCTGAGAGGTGCAGCCTTCAACAGTCTGTAACCTTCAGATGAGAAATGTGCTTCCGCAGGGACAGAGCAGTGCTGCCATGGGAAGCAGTCCCACAGCGTGACTTCTTGTGCTCAAAGCCTTCCACAGCATGTGGTGGCATCCCAAAAAGAAATCCTGTCTAGCACTGGTGGGATCCCTGCTGAGGGACTAGCATTCCCTGTGTCTCTCAGAGCAAATGCTCTGCTGTCTGGATAGCAGTTGGCCACCAGGGATCTCAGCTGGGAATCTACTGGAAGTGTCACACACACACTGCACAGCCACTCATTCTCTTCTTTGAACTCATTCAGTAAAAATGACTGCAACAGTATCTGAGCATCTTTTTGTCACCAAACCAAGGTCTAGTCTGGTGTCTGGTGAATGGTACAGAGTTTTGGCTGTGTATATCAACTTTTGGGCTGAAAGCCAATGAATACAACCATTGGAACCAGCTACAAACAGGAAGATATGAAGCCCAAGTAGCATGAAACTCTCTTCTACCATTCATCCCTTGTAGTTTTTGAAAGTACTTTTTGATTCAGAAGTGCTCTGGATTGGGTCTTGCTGGCATGCCTTGTGGACATATACTGTTCAGAGCTGCATCAGAACATAAATCTGAAGACTATGGAGAGAGAATAGACATATCTGAAGGCTGCCACATTTTAAATACTATTTTTTTTT
>VXAX01003036.1:72282-132990 GCA_013399835.1 Leptocoma aspasia | reverse complement strand
TTTTTTTTTTTTTTAATAGGAATACATCAGAGAAATTGCTAGTATTGCACACTTGGAAAGGGGAAACACTTTTATTCTTCATAACCATTGGCAAGAAGGGACTTATGCCATCGTGGTTTACGCTGTTGTTATGAGAATTGTCATAAACACTTTAAGCTTCTGGCTTTGTAGTACATATAAAATCACTTTACTTGAAAATTATGTTTATTATTCTCTTCAGCTGGAAATTCAGTAGATCAAGACAAATGTGGTGCTTCTCTGCTTAATGCAGTTAGTAATTTGACAAGATAGGTATAATTTCCCATACATTTCAGTTCCTCACAGTAATAGTGTTCCAGAGTAATTTGGCAAACAAACAAAAGACCTAATTAAGTATTGTTGAATTTTTCTACTGCAAAGTGTATACAAGGTCATACCAAGGGCTCAGCTGAAGTTTACTAAAGATTAGCAGCCTGCTTCTGCAGGAGGGATCCCTCCAGCTACTGTAATGTATGACAGCCTGGCAGACCATGTTCCCCAACAAGCTGTTGTACAGAGCAGAGTTACAGAACAAACTCTCAGTAGAATGTCTAATAAAAGGGCTTCATATATTAAAGATATTTTTCTCTTTACATTTTGTTACATTTGGAACAGATAAGCAAAACAAGACATTATTCGCTTCCATACATTTGGAAAATTACTCTAGAAGTAGGTCATTATGCAAAAACGACTAGGCTATTCCCATGCTCTTCATTTATGCTGTAAGTCCTTCTGGCAAAGACACACCTTTGCTTTTGAAATTACCTCATGCAATAGGAACCAATCTGTGAATCCAAATATAAATCAGCTAAATATGTGTGAAGATGTTTGGATAGTGCTGTGCCAGGTTTGCCCTTAACTTACCAAGAAAAACGTAATAATTTAAATATTTATAACATGCCAGTAAGCTTGGAGCACTGAAAGCTGTGAGCCCAGTCTGTGAGTTAGTATTGGACCATACAGGGAAGTAAGGCCTTTACTTCTACTTTTCTGTCCATCATATAGACTCTACAAGGACAAGATTAGTACAATATTAACCTTGTGATGCTGCCAAAGACTGTAAAATACAGATTATTTACTGCAAGGATGATTTAAAATATGTCTAAAATACTGAGTGAGTCTTTCCTGTCATAGTTCTGGGAGTTTAAACTAATATTCATATTTCTATGAATAAATAATACACATAAATAAACAAATTTACCTCTTTTTCTTTTCCATAACTACATGGAGTTACCAAAAAAAAAAAAAAAGGGGGAAAAAGGGAGCACCTTTCCTGCTTTTGAAAGTAGCAGAGCTGGACAGAGACTGTAAGGACTCAGTGCTTCTAGGTAGTAGAAATATGTCCAAAGTCAGGCTGTGCCCTTTGGCACTTTGCTCCCAAATAAGCACTAAAATGTTACAATTATGTAATTGAATTCTGAGATTAAAAGGAGACATAAATTCCTAGTTGTTCTCCTACCTCTACAAACTGATGTGGAGCTTTCCAACCCTGGAACTCTTCTAGAATCAATAATTCTATACTTTTTTACTAATAAAGGTAATCTGGACTGAACAGTACATGAGCTGACCATTTTTCCAATCTGCACTAGAAATCAGCATAAAAGTTCAATTTATTTATTTTTCCTCAAGTTCATAAAAGCAGTATTTCAAAAATAGTTTATTGCTATTAAATTAACACACTCCTTTTTTTTAATAGAAGTAAAGATTTCTTATGTGTCTAAATGCCTGTCATCAGGTGCCTTAAACTTATTTAAAGGAAAAATACTCTTTCATATGCTATTCGTGTAAACAGCACTTAATTCCTCTCCAGGAATATAGCACCATCCTAAACACACATGAGCATGGAAAGCCTGGACTCAAGTATGGCAAATCACCGTAATTCCCCTGTAGAAGAAACCAGCTCCAAAGGCAAAGGGTGTTTTTAAAACATAATAAAAAGTTATAGCACATACCTTAAATATCTCTAAACTGTACCAACTATCCATCTTGAAGCTATAAATCCAAACAAAATAGTTGCTCACTGAATGACCGTAATACAGGTTTTGGGAGGAGGTTGTTTGGTGAATGATGCACGAAGTGGTCATGAAATCAAGGAAGGTCCAGATTTTGTAGACCAAGGTCGTGCAATTTCTAAGGTACCTACAGGTTGTGTGACAGCACTTGCCTGACTGGACTGGTCATGGTTACTTGAGAGCTTCTCATTTTGTGTCTTCAACTACACCAATAAATTGTATTTGTCAGAAATATGAATAGTGCAAATACCCCTTGCTGGTTGTGGTCCTGAAAGATCTAAAAGTATAATATTCTTTCATTATGAAATTCAGAGATAATTTTTTCATAGGTTACCTTGGTAACAAAATTGTAACTGAGTTCTTTTTTTCATTTTGCATTAATAAAGGGCTAAATATTATAAATAGTAGCAACTATGTCCTATTAAGCCTTGATGCTACATAACAAAAGATGTGTTTCTGTAGAAATAAGAGGCTTGGAATTAGTCCTTTAAGTCTTAGATCACCATAGGTTTTAGGCCTGCTTATCTATCTATATGAATTCAGTTAAAGACAAAATCTATTAAGAAGTGTAGCTCTAGGTTAAAAGCAAGGAAAGAATTTGCCTGTGGTCTGTAAGATTCAAATATATATATATCTCAATGTTCAGACCTTGATAGGTGTTTAAGATGTTCCAGTAACCGTGTCCAACTCTGTACATATGCACATTACAAAGTCCGTGGTGCTTACAGAAATCTATAAAGGATGACAGAAGTACTATTAGCAACAACTCACTTCCTCCAGGGTGAAAGAGTAAAAGAGGCAATAACCATTGATTATTCCATTAGCCAGGGAGGTGCTTTAACCATTTCCAAAATCTCAGGTCTTCCAGCCTGAGGGAATGAGAACAGATGCAGAAGGGAAATGGGACTCAGCAAGATTTTATCAAGAGCAATAAAGTTCTGCTGGGGACAGAAGCTGCTGTATCTGGAGTAAGAGTCACCCTGAATTCAAGCACCTATTGATCATGGTTTGCTCCTTTCTCCATTTTTTTGTCGGAAGTGACTACTTGATCTTTTATAGGTCTGCAGCCCTCAGTACACAATGCAGTGCAGGGCTCTTGGAGCTGGCTCCCTGAGTAGTATAAGAGGATGAAACCATCCAAGTGACAGTGTTATCTCCTGCTGTTGTCTAAGCAGATTAGACAGAATATTTAATTAATAGTTAATTAATGCAAGGCATATATAAAAGGTATCATATCTGTACCATATCTGAAAAAAACATGACTAATATAAGGGCAGAAAGATTGGCCTTTAGCTTCCAACCTAAGACCAGGATTAAGAGTCTGAAATTTAGTCCATTACAGTTTTCCACACAGGTTGAACAAAGACTGTGACCAAAGCAGAGAAACACAGGAATAACCAAGTCTGGTTTTGGACTTTCTGTGAGACTTAGCCACCATCCCTCATGAATGACTGCTGAATATCCATGTGTTTAAAACAAACTAGGGTGTATTAACACTAAACAGCATAAAATCATTAAAAATTTCAGTTGTGGAGGAGCTCTTTATATCATCTGGTCCAAATTTCCACTCAAAGCAGGGCTAACATTTTATGTAACTTGTATCTTTGCTTGATTGATAAACTGGTAATCCAAACTTGTCTACTTAAAAAAAAAAATATTGAACAGTAAGCTAGAGATACTCATCTAATATATGAACTTCCTCCCTGTGCTGTGTCTGGGAATAGCCTTGATTTGCCAGAGTGTTTTGTGAGGAAGATACAGTTTCTGTCAATATTCTTTGATAGTGAAAAATTTCTCAGGAGAGAGCATGCAGAACAAACATCTGATGTCTGTGCTGTTAGCAGAGCTGCCTGGAGCTCAGGGGCACACCAGAATACCTGTGCTCCAACACAGTTCTCACAAAGGGCTGGAGATCTTTGGGGATGCTGCTGCATCCCCAGAGTCAGATAATCCATGGGAAATAGATTCAGCATGCTTATGGACAATCCAAGTGTCTGAGTGCTCGAACCATTCTATCTCCAAAACACAAGAGTAATCACAAAATCAAAGAGTGGGTCAGGCGGGAGGGGACCACAGTGGGGCATCTGTTCCAACCTCCCTGCTCCAGCAGGGTCATCCCAGAGCTCATGGCCCGGGATTGCATCCAAATGGTTCTGGAATATCTCCCAGGAGAGAGATTCCTCACCCTCTCTGGGCAACCTGTTCCAGTGCTCGGCCCCTGCACAGTAAAGAAGTTCTTCCAAATATTCAGATTGAACTTCCTGGACATCAGACACTGCCTCATGTCCTAGTGGTTGGCACCACTGAGCAGAGCCTAGCTTTATCCTCTTGGCATCCCCTCTTTAGATATTTATACACATTAATGAGGTCCCCCCTCAGCCATCTTCTCTCAGGACTGAACAGGCCCAGCTCCCTCAGGGCCCCCAATCATCCTTGTCACCCTCCATTGTATCCCCTTCTCCACATCCCCCTTGTACTGAGGAGCCCAGAAATTAACAGCCAGTTTTAGTTGTAAATGTTGAGATGAGAAGGGAATTGGAATCAGAGAAAATGAGAGAAGGGTCTTATAGATTTATCCAAATATATTCCCCATGCTAGGTACTGAAATATTGTTTTGACAGTCTCATTCAATCTTTGCCATGGACTTCAGGCTGTGTCTGAGGAGAAAAAGGTCTCTATGACAGGCAAATGGGTTAACCTAGCATTTTATGTCTCTGTGTCTATAACATTGTGTCTGTATGCCTATAACACTGGGTCTTCAAGTAACAGAAAGGAGGTTGGACAGGTTTCTGGCCACTTCCCAATGTCAACAGTCTTTAAACCAAACCCTGCAAGTGTGATGTAATCAGTACAGTATTGACAAAGAATTGATTAAGATGTTGCAAACACGCTGAGATTGAGGAGAGCCAAAAACACTTCCATTTCCAAATGGAATTTTGAGACTTAATTAGTGTTTCAGTCAAAGCAGGGATAGTCTGACCACACTAAACTGGACCATTAGGAAATCAGGTCAGTTTCAGACTCTTCCCTGCTGACATCCCAACTTCTGCTAGCAAAGCCAAGTCACTTGTCAGACTGTGTGTAATATTATCTGTCAGCTTTTACAGAGTTCTGTCATCCAGAGATGACAATAGAGGCAATAACTAAATATAAACACCTGTGCAGTTTGACAGCATGGTTAGCAGGTGATTTTAATCCCACAGGCCCTAAAGCCTAACCATTTGTCAAGTCCACTTATGGCACTGAAGCAAGCAATGTGAATATAACCCGTACAGATGTACTTACAGAAATATTATTTTGTGTTCTAAATAAATGTTTAAAATACCATGCAGATTAATCATAGAAAATACTTTCTTTTGTGTTACCTCTGAATTCCTGATGTCACTAAGGGTCTTTCTAGTAATGTAAAAAGAACAACAGTATTATAGTTTTTCATTAGTGAGAATAAATATGGATCCAAATAATATCTGGCATGATCTTAAACATACATCTCATATACCTCTGTCAGCTTCAGCAAATACAGCTAGATTTCTTTGAAAGGCATCCTCACAAGGAAGACGTGCTATGTAAGATGTTGTGTAAGTGATTTATTTTGTGACTTTTCCAAAGCTTTCAAAAAGATCATTCTGCATTTAGGCCGTGTGCTTGACAGTGTGTCTTTCATCTTATTAACAGGCACCACAAGGCCACATAAGGAGGGGGAAGTCCCTGGTGTGGACTATATTTTCATCACTGTTGAAGATTTTATGGAATTGGAGAAAAGTGGTGCTCTCCTAGAAAGTGGAACTTATGAAGGTAAGCACACTTTAACTGCTGAATTTGTATCATGTTTCCATTGTACTGTTTTCTCAATTGATGGAGTTGCTCTGGTATATCCTGTTACAAATATGTCATTGCTACTGTTATCAGAAATTTGTGAAGAGCCATACAGCCATTATGAAAATATTTTCATACGTAAAAGCTAAATGCAGATGAGTTCATTGTAATTTTAGTATATTAACGTGTTTAAGAGAAATATGGTACTACATTGCATTTACAGGACAGAAACACTAGTCCTTTACACCAAATACTCGAGGACATTTCACAGAATTTCAGCAAACAGCTGCTTTTCTAACATAGGGCAAACACATTCTACAACAGAAATCGGGTGAAAGGCTGATACTTTTCCTCTGCATGTGGGATCCTGCAATTATCCATCTATATCAGAAGTTGAAACCTCACTACTTGAGAAACACAGGAAGAATTTGCTATATCATCTCTTGTGGGCTTTGTAAAGTTACTGAAAAGAACTCATTAATTCTGTAATATGGCAGAGGAATAGGGGCTGTCCTAATGGCTGTATTAGAAATGCCTGTCTATGGGGCAAAGAGCCAGCAGCTTACTGCATGACTCTGCTTCCCAGGAGAACCAATGATTCATCTGATTTTAAACCTTTTCCAAAACACAGCTGTCCTGAAAGTGAAAGTGTTGTAAAGAGGTGGGCAGTTACATAGCAGGGTATTTTAATAAAACCAGTAATGATACACTATTTTAAACCAGATGTTTCTTGCAAATATACTAGTATTTAAAGTAACTAGTAATGGATAGTGGTTTCTTACTGCAATATTCAGAATTAGAGGGAGTGCCCTTTATAGGAAAAATATGACCATTATATATGGGAATACCTGGCCGAGTAGAGCCATTTTGCAGAAATCAGCGCCATATTTTCACCTTGCGGCAAAAAAAGCAATAAGGACCTTTTTGTCCTTACTTTGTCCCTGCCAAGAAAAGCATCTGAAGATAAATAAGAAGCTCTTCACCCCAAAAAAATCATTAGCTGTGTTATAAATAGCAGCAAAGAAGGTAATTTTTCCCATCTAATCAGCACAAAGTACCCATTGTCCAGTAAATAAATTTTCATTAGGAGTTATATCAATACAGAACTTGTAACAAAGATTTCCATTAAAGAAGGTCAAATAAAGGAAAGTATGTCATCTTTCAGGTTTCTACTCTTTTCACCACTGTCTGACATGTAATGGTACAAGTTACCTAAACATTAATACAACACCACAATTTTACTTTTATCACAGGTTAATTTAATAACAAGCCATTCTTGAAGTGTCTTTTTGTTACCTTAGGTGTTTGAAAGTAACATTAGAGGAGCTTAAATGGAGCACAAGTCTGTCATTGCTTGACCATGTAATTTCATTAGTTTGCAGCAAGTTTGCAGAGATTGAACTGCTATGTTAAATTAATTCACAGTGCTCTTCTGTCCCTTGAGGGATACTGAGATGTGTCTTTTAATACCAGCTACCAGAGCTGAGTGGACAGCAAGGTGAAATATTGGTTAAGGAAGTCTGCATAACTCCTCAAACCAGCTGAGGACCCAGCTGAAGAGAGGTCCAAAGTCATTTGCTTATCACAGGTGACAAGTTCACTGAAGCCAAGAAATCAGAAACTAAACACACAGCTAACTAAAGTCAACAGACCAATTCTGCCTAAATCCTGTCTTTGATTCCCAGGTTTTCTGATCACCAGATGGGCATTCTGACAAAAAAACAGATATTATATTATATTTCCATGCCTTATGGCAAAAAATAGGTAACATATGAGAAAATATAGCTATTTAAAGATGCTATTTCTCCTGTTCCCATACAAAGTCTTTTGGACATGACCATACAATGTTACACCTCCAGTTTCGTGGTTAATTCTTGACTGTAATGCCTTCTTTGGGGAAGAATTTTACTAATCATCCTGTCACAAGTTTTCCTGAGCACGTTAGGACTTCTATGATTAAGTTTACTGGTGAAATTATGCCAACCAAAGCAAAGAAATTTTCGGTTTCCCTCATGAGGAGATGATTTTTGAACTCTTGGATGATCAAGCAACTTATTTGAGCATACGTACTCTGGGAGATGAATTTTTCTCTCCTTATCAACATTGGTTATTAGATTTATGAAACAAATCAACCTTCTTTTTAATAGTTCTCAGTGTTACTAGATTGGTTTGAATTTTTATTTATTTATTTTTTTGTTTTAAGAAAACCATTCTGTATTCAGCTAAGTTTCTGTGTAGAGTAGCTGAGTCAGTCTATGCTGATTATCTAACTGCAACCACTATGAAACAGTTCATCTCTACCAGAAAAATGTTTTAAAGAAGGGATTTCTCATTCAGTTGAGATAAAAATTCAGACTGTATACATGTGTTGTTTTTCATCACTTTTTGAGTAGAAGCTTTGCTTCAGTCAATTTACCTTCTACTGTGTGAATTCCAAAGAGAACCAGGAACATCCAGGTAAGCCAGAGGAGAAGGAGGTCAAGTGCAGACTTACCTGACACTGAGTGTTTGTATTGTTCATTATAGTATCTGGTATTGTTGGGAGGGGGACATTTTCTTATAGTAATGACAAAGCCAGTAAAACAATCAGAAATGTTTTGTTCTATTGCAGTAAATAAGAGATGTGATTCCAACTGGGACAAGATACAATCTAAAAGTAAAAGAAAAATATATTCTTAGAAAGGTAGAGTTGTATAATTATTTTTTTTAATTTTTTTTCTCTGAAGCACACTTTTTTTTTAGTTTTAAAATAGTTTTTTAGGTTACAAATTCTTTAGAATTAAAAATAGGATATTCTGTGACCTCCTTACTGCTTTAGGCTTTGGATATGCCTTTCTTTGTCTACTGCTTTTGTGATAGCTGCGAACGACTGTAGTATTCCAAAGTGCTGTAGAAAGGCAATAGTATGCTCATGACAAAAACTACAAATCTCTTTTTTTAGCAGTATTGCAAATATGAAAATATTTCATTTCAATAGGACTAAATGCATTATTATTTTGACCTTTTCTAGTTATGTATTTTTGAGCAACTGCTGGTTAAGAAAACTGTCTTTATAGATATTAATTATTTTAAGCATACATAATGTTACATAAACAGTTGCTATGTTTTGCAGCTTATCTGTAGCTAAGTAATCTAGGTAACATTATTCAATGCAGAACAAGAGAATGAATACAAGAGGCAGCTCCACTCTCACTCAGAGTGAGTGACTTCAACAGTTGAAGTCACATTAACTTCAGTGACATTGTTAATGAGTTTGGAATTTGTAATAAAATTACAAATTCTATTACACATATTTATCTAAAATTAAAAACTTATTATACACCAGCACCTTGCTATTTGAGGCAGGGGCTGTTGGCCCGAAGCACATTAAACATTTATTTCAAGGTTTTTGTATAATAGCACACCAGAATCCTAAAGGTTTCACTTTGTTTGCTTTTTAGTAGAATTTCAATTTACTGTACTGATTAAAGGAATTCTGAATTGGCTCAAAATGATAACTTCATTATCCAACACACTTATTTAGATGACATAACTGTGGTTCTATAACCAGAGGAGGAGGTTATAGAGGAGGTTACAGGTTCCTGTGCAGAATGAAAGCCACTGCCATGCAGACTCATGTAACACAGGAAGATATGCCCCAGAAAAATAACCCAGATTCCTTTCCTTATTTCTGGGATGAAGATCAAAGATGGTTCTTGAATTGACAATGTGGTCATCAAGATGATTATTGATTGACAATGTGTCAATCTATAATATGCAGAATATCAAAATCTGTGATGAACAGACAAATTGTGTGGCTGTGTGTGTGTACAGGCTTATACAACTTCTCTGGTTTGGCTGAGCACACTGTCATCTCTCTGATATGTCAAAACTTGCATGGAGACTTCACGGATCACTGATATCAAATGTTGCTCCCATCTCCTTATTAAATGAGCAAAATTCTTAGACAGTGCAGAATATCAGTAGAATTAAAATTAAAATTGAACTGCATTTTGCTTAAGAATGTAAACACTCATTAGCAGAAATAACATGTAACAGCTTCAATATTTCCAAAACCCAGATACGTTAAGGCATATGATCGAAGGTTATAGTAAGACATCGTTATGAAGTGTTAAAAATGTAAGAGTTTAAGTGCAATCCATGTTATGAGTAG
The DNA here is from genome assembly GCA_013399835.1 of Leptocoma aspasia. Taxonomy (NCBI): domain Eukaryota; kingdom Metazoa; phylum Chordata; class Aves; order Passeriformes; family Nectariniidae; genus Leptocoma; species Leptocoma aspasia. Next base: position 122,991 of record VXAX01003036.1, on the reverse strand, counting down.
AACTGCCTCTTAAAAGTGACATATGTAGTGGTAGTACCAGAAATAAGAAGAGATGTTCAGTGTATAAATACTGTAAGAAATGGAAACATGGTTGTTGGCAATCCATAAGGATGGAAATGTATTTCAAATACATTAAAGCAAGAGGTATTTTAGCAATGTGGAGCTCTATAACAAATGAAAATATGAAAAAGCCTGTTCATAACTGTTAGATGTGGAAAAATAAGAACATAAACTAATTCAACCAATAAACTAATTCACTTACCAATAATGCACTAAGTAGAACTCTTTTTCTACCAAATTTTTGTTTTCCTCAGAAAATCTCCATAATAGTTGTTTTGTAAAAGACATCTTATTTGCTTTTACTATAATAGTCCTTAATTTATTCCATGGAAAGCAATTATTTTAGTTATTGTGCCATTAATTTTGTCAAAAATCCACTTTTTATTATTTGTTTGATTGTTTGGAATTGTCTCAAATTCATTCACTGGTGAAAATTCGAAGATCACTGAAGCTATTTAACCACTTACATGATCATGGACTTTCTTTGGCCCCACTGAATTCCATTGTAGATTTCCAGCTGGCTTAAATGAAAACAGAATTTCACCCCTGTTTTTTTTCACTGATGGAGTATTATTTGGCAGAAGGATGAGAGTTAGCTGGGATTTCCCTAACAATCCAGAAATCTGTAATTATTAAGTCTTTAAAAAAACAGGTTGAATACATCCTATGGGTGAAACCTTAGTGTTTTGCATTACTTGATTATTCAAGGACAAAACTTCCAGTTGTTGTAGGCACGGGTTTAAGGCGTCAGCATTAGAATGAGCTCCTTTGGGGAAGAGAATGTGGGTCACAGTCAATGTTTTTCTTGCCTGTGACTCTTCCAACAACTGGCACATGAGCAACACTGGGAGGTGCTCTGATTCCATTCACCTGGAGACAGTCCCCATACTGTCTCCTTAAGGAGACATTAAGTTTTACACAGGCTTTCATTTCTTCTCTCAAGCCAAATTTAGCCTAAATGATCGAAACCCTTCTGTTCAGCTAATGCATTTTCAATTAACATTTCATTTTAATATCTGTAAATTTTAAAAATGAGTTAAGGACTGTTCCACGTAGGCAGTGGAGATTTTAATTACTGCTTTGTGGTGATAATGGTTTTATAAAGTACTGGTGTTTGATTCCAGTAGTTTTGATTCCATTCTTCCTTGTAAAAATTGTAAGGTATTCAAAATTCCACCCACTTACTGTATGCAGTGTTCCCTTGTGTGCAGGACATCCTGAGCTCTCCACAGCAGATGGATACAAAGGAAATTAATCAACATAAAGATAATAAAATGCTACCCTCCTAAGACCTAGGCACAGTAGTTAATGAAATATTCTGATTTAAAATGGAAAACAAAGCATTCATGGGGATAGATGCATAGAGATAAAAATAGTAGTCCTTCAAAAGCCATGTCTTTTAACAGAAGAAAGTGTTTTCAAGGACATAGAAGAATGAGAAGAGATACTTGATAGTAAAAATCATATTCCTGTTGAAAATGCCTCTTGAAGAGGTAGATCTCATATTAATATGATGTCAGCATTTCACCCCCATATTCAGAGAACATGTAACTGTGGATATTTCAACACTTAGGTCAGCAAATAGGAGAAGAAATCTTAGATACAGTCAGTGACTTATTGATCTGATTGGGTTCTTGCACCTGTTCGTTGTTAGTAAGATGTTATGGGCTTTTTTGTGTTCCCTCTCGTAGGGCAGAGGCAGGAGCTGAATTTCATCAATAAATATGAAATGCAAAGAATGTAGATGGTCAGAAGCTTCAAAATTTAATGGCAGTGAATATATCAACATGTATGATATTTTTAAATTCATTTTAAGTCATAAAACATCACATTTGCTTTTTTTAATTTTATTTAAGTATTTTGTCATTTTCTCAGGGAAGTGATAAGGAAGGAATCAAAATTGAATACATATTATTTCCTTTTTGTATGAAAAAACAGCTGCTTTTAAAAATTATACTTTTGCATTGTAAAGGGTGACTACAGTACCTTTTTAAACTCTGAAAGGTGGGAGAAGTGTTGCATAATGTATACTTTGTGTCTGTTCTGAGGCTGCATAAATGCTCATTATTTTTACAATTGATATTCCTGGTGTGTGGTTAGCAACAAGGTTTATGGTTAGAAGGTGGGTCCACAGCAGGTCATCATTCTCCACAGCACTGGTGACACTGCTGGGAAGCTTACAGATACCTGAGGCTACAGATCATGTCAATAGACAAATACTATTATTTCATAAAAGTTTAAGATATGGTCAGTTTTGATCTACTGCAAGGATGCAACCAATAAGAAAAGATAACATCCAGATGTACATCATAATGTAGCATTAAAAAATGTCACTGTGGGGCTACATGTGTCAGTATAGGCCAAGCCCATTCCCACAGGCATCCAGGAAATAGAAGCTTAAGGACTGTGGTTTTGTGCATGAAATTTGGAGAGTGGGGCCATTCAGCCTTTAAACAGCCAGTATTCTCATCCAAAGACCTGACGGCTCCTTCCTCCTGTGTCCTTCCAGAGGAATCCGAGAGATGACTGGCTTCTAACAGGGTTCAACTGAAAGAAAACCAAGAGTATTGGAATTATCTCTGTCTCCAGGCGCATCTGTCAGCTCCATCCCCTGCCCAGCAGATAGCCATGGACACACTTGATCTGTGTGTGAGTTTAGAAGGCTGAGTGGGATGCACTTGGCTGAGCTGTGGTGCAGTCAGCATCTCACCTGAGCTCCCTGCCTGGCCTGTCAGACAGCCAAGGCAGAGGGTTCTAGGAGGCCAGAGCACTTTCTGGCTATACCAAGGTGCTGGCTGGTGCTCCTCCTGAGTCAGTGTCCTCTGCTCCTTTCTGACATGTGTCAGGCCCAAGGTCCCAGACTAAGCCACTGTCACACGTGGCTTGGTAGAGCCCCTAATTCTGGTGGCTGGGGCTGCAAGGACATTCAGTTCATCTGATTTGGGATTTGTTGAGATTCTGTGACTGCTACAAGCAGAAGCTTATTCTCAGCTCAGAGTTGCTTCAAATGTTATTGGCTGGTAATTTTCCCAAGAAAATCAGAAATATGTAGGTTCACCAGGCAGACAACACTCTTCTTTGCTCATTTGTATTCCCAGGATGTAGAGCAGGACCAGGTACAACAGAGCACGAGTTATAGCGGTCTGAGTGCTCCAGAAACCTGCTCTGCTCAAACAGGCTCACTGAAACAACTGTCAACACACTTTATTTTCTATCAAACCTAGATCAGCACCAAGAGGATCTCAACTGCAGGGAAATCAAGAAAGAAATCTTGCCTTCATGCCTTTTCCCAAGCTGGGTTGACCATCAACTCAGCCCAGGACCTCAGCCCTAATCTTTAGAATTCTGTACAGTTACTAACAGAAAAGTATTAACAAACTGAAGTGTCCAGGCAAAAGTAATGCAAATTACCAGGAGAGCTGTAGGGAATGAATTTAGAGAACTCATCAGATAGGGCTTTGTTGAGTAATGATTGAGAAGCTCAGAGAATTTAAAATGTGTGAACCCAATGGATGAATAAAAATAATTCAAAGTTGGGCAAATAAGTAACCAGGACTAATGTGATGAAGCTGGAAAAGATTAACATTTCAATTTAATATTGGGGAAAAAAATTCTCATACTGATGTGATTTAAAAGCTAAAATAACCTCCAGAGGTATAGATACAAGTTTTATCTCTTAGAAATTTTAAAAGTAGTTATTAGCAGAAATATTCCTGCACTAGTAGAAGGATTAATTAAAGGCTGTACTATAGTATTGTATGCTTCAATATAGTATATATTAATGCTGTCTGTGTGATATGTTATGTTTTGATTGTGGGTTTTTTCTTATAAAATGGGTCACAACCAGTTCATGTTTGCATTTGAGTTACATTTCTAAGTGAACTTTGCCTGCAGTACATATTGTGTAGCTTTAGTTTAAATGCAAACAGGGTTAGAAAAAGAACATCAAACTGTACAGCCTGACTTACCAGGCTATCACACAGATAAGCCACATATACCTGCAGGTAAAAAAAGATGTAAAGATGTAAAAGAATTTAACATTTAGAATTTACAAAAGATGTAAAAGAATTTAACATTCAAATTGCAAATCATTATGATGTGCTCTGCAGAAATGTTTATCTACATTGCTCAGTTACAAGATCTCCACTTTTCAGTACATTGCTGGAAAGACACAATATTTGTTATATCCAGTTTGCATGTATTTCTCATGTTGTTATGTTTTTGTGAAGCTGATCTAGATTTTATATCCTCTTGGATACTCCACGTTCATATTTATGATATTCCTCAATATTAAGCTTCATATCACTTTCCTGTATCAAATAGTATTCTGCTAAATACCATAAACTGCAGTCCAAAAGGTGTTTGGGACATTCTTCTGAAAACAAATGGAGAAAACCCCCTTTCTGTTTCTCCCAATCTCAGAATTTTCCAAAAATATTGAAGCCATTATATTTTCTAAACTCAAGGTATACTGAAGCTTCCACAATACCTTTCTGTTAACATCTTTCTATGAATCAAAATATTATGTTTTTTCTGAGTATGTTCCCTAAATCCTTCTTGTCTTTTCTGAAGACATTATAATAAGTGTCTTCTCTAGTCTTTGCTCTCTTGATCACAATTTTTCAATCATGATAGAGAATGGTCCCAAAACAACCAGAAGCCAATTTCCTGGCATTTTGAGGTGCATCCTACCTAGTCCTATGGACTCACACATGTCTTGCACATTAGCTGACCTAATTAGTACCTAATTTGACCCTTCTGTAGCATGGTAGTGCCTGTCCCTGCCATCCTTTGGTCCTGAGCAAAGACATGAATGGCCTGGGAACGAGCAGCAGACTTTGCCAGTAAAGGCTGAGGAAATGAAGGTATTGAGTCTTTCAAACTCCCTACCATAGGTTATCCTTTCCTACGCTCTCCATCTCTTGGTCACCTGTCTCACTGTCCCACGTTCTCCCCAGTCTTCCTTTAGTTGCTGCTGTGGCTGTAGAAACCTCTCCTGTTGCTCTTGATGTGCTTCAGCAATCTCAACTGCACCTTTTCTTTGGCCTTCCTAATTCTGCCCTGTGTATCCAGGAAACAATTCTCTGTTTCTCCTTGTTTGCCTGTTCCTGCTTCTGCCTTCCTGACACACCTGTAGTGAGGAGTTTCCTGGGAGCAAAACTTATCCTTATAGTCTTCCTTTAGTTTGCACAATGTTCTATAAAGTCAGTATAAGGCCTCTCTGTACTAGCAAGGATTGCAGTTTCTGTGTTTCTATTCTTTCAGCAGAAATTGCTTTGCAGCAAGACACAAAAAAAATTCCAATTTATGGCCTTGGAAGGAATTGTGGTTTTTTTTTTTTTTAATCTCACTTTGATTACTCTGTTTCAATAACAAGGTACTGTAAGACTTTGCAGTCCTGCATGCAACCCTGGCCATGGTTGCTATGGTGGACTCCAGACAGGTGAAAAAAAGTGTGCATCTTTCTGCCTGGTGGCACAAAATAAGACAGGAAGCATCCTGTCAGGATGACCTTAAAATAATGAAGGACTTTGAGAGAAGTGGGTTGTGCCAAGTGCGAAATAATGCAGTATGAGTGTGGGAAGAAGGCCTGGATTTGTATGGTTAATTGAAAAGAAGGATTCAGCTACTGATACAGCTTTTTGTGCAATAGAGTTACATTACTTCCCAAGTGAGCTAATTAAAGCAAGATAAAAGAGAAAAAAAAACCACAAGCACTAAAAGAAGTGTTTGTGTTTCAAAGCAAGGAGTTTCTGATTAAAAACAAAACAAAAAACCCCAAAGATATTAAAAACAAATGAGCAAAACCTTTCAAGTGTAGGGAAATCTGTATATTTGGTTTACACTGTTTTCAAAAATAATGGCTCTATGTTTTACCTTGTGTAAATGAAAGCATAAATAGAATTACATGGGGTTTTGGCCAATGGAAGGTTCTCCTTGTATTTCCAAAAAAAATATTGTAGAGAAGCAATCAGAAATCAAGGTCAAATATGCTGCTAGAGAATTAAATATGAAGCACAGGTGATGACCTACATTTACAGTTGTTTTATTTTGTGCATAGAAAAAAAAATAGCCAAGAATACAGATTTTAAGTTTTAAAAGATACTACTGATGCAGCAAAAAACTACACCTGCATAGGGAAAGTTCACCAGCACTGAAAGTGGTACAGGGGAGGTGCCACAGTCTGACAAATGAGTGGCTCTTCAGAGATTTGTGTTTCCAGACTCAGTTAAGGGTAAGTCTAATCTGGTTTAGTCATCACCAGGAAGAGATAGGATGCAAGATAGCCATGACCATGGCAGGTTGATATCTGACATAGTTCAGAGCATCCTCAAGGCTGCTGAAGATGAGAGGAATGCAAAGACAAAAATCTTGCTTTGATCTAAGTTCACCACCAAATTATGTTACATACTCTATCAATGAATTCAGGACTATGGGAGAAAAAATCTACAATTTAAAAACAGAAAATCCTGAAGGCCTTCTGAATTGCATAGCGATGTGCCTGATAAGAATACTGAACTTCCAAATTGGTGACCAGGAATCAAATACTTTTACTGTCCATGGGTAAACACATTTGTGGGGTCTTCCACAGACATTGAGGTCAATTGTAGGGAAATGATACTGTTGTTCTTCCTTCATGTTTTGTGCCTATGAATGCTCTTCCCTAATAAGGTTTTAGGAGCTTTAGAGAAAGAATTGTTGCTATTTGTATTTTCAGTATTTGTATTTATGTGGTGTTAGACAGTCCCAGGCATAGACTGGAAGCCATTGCCTAGGTACTGCAGAGGCAGAGAAAAAATAAAACCCTTTCTTTTGTGAATTTATGAGTATATTGTAACGTGAAAGACAACAGCTGAAAGGAGTCAGTAGGGAAACTGGGTGAATGCCAAGCAGTGGATGTCCATGGACCAGTGCTTTAGTTCCTTTCACACCTGTACATTGGAACATTAGAGATTAAAGAAGTGAGAAGGAGGTAAATAAAAAAATTTAAAAAAAGAGGTATTGAAGAGGCAATGGGCACAAACATGTTCCATCTGAATATTATAAAACGCTTTTTAGGGTGAAAGTGTCCAAGTGCTGGCACAGGTTGCCCAAGGAGGTTGTAGAGGTTGTTTTGAATGTCTCCATCTTTGGAGACATTCAAAAGCCATCTGACCAAGGGCACCCTGCTCCGAGTGACCCTCCTTAAGCAGGGGGGTCAGACAAAATGATCTCTGCAAGTCCCTTTCAACTTCATCTGCCTGAAGTTGGTGACATCATACTGTGGCTATAAATAATTCTTCCTGAGGGCACATCAGGAACAGCAGGAGATACAAAGAGATTTTGTAAGAGCGGGTGCTAACAAGAATGGAAAAGGTAAAGCAAATGCTGAGTTGGGTAAGGAATCATACAAGTGGGAAAATAATGTTGGTATGGAAAATAAGTGAGGAAGGGAAAGACATGGGGGCTGTGATGAATAAAAGGCTGTTGGTAAATTAGTCAAAAGAGACAAAGTGTTTAAAAGGTAGGTAAATACAGTGAGGATTGAACAGCTCTTGCAGCTGGGAGTGGAGTGTTCTCTCACTCTGAGGAGCTGGAAGATCCCACTACTGGGAAGACCTGGAACTGGTGTAGCTCACAGCTGCTTTCTTTCTCAATTTAATAAGAAATATGTTATATTAGTTTAATAACCACATGTTAAAATGAGAGCAGCTGAATGATGTCATCACTTAAAGGTTCACTAGGAAAGTTAATTCACAACTAGAAAACCTTAAAGCACAGATTCTGGCATGAACCATATTATTGTCAACATCTTTAATACATTCTATTAAAGAGAATTATATTCAGTGTGCTTCATAATAACTCCAAAGGGTTTATCCAAAGCCAGTTGGTTTCCTATTTTCTACAACAGAAGGCAGGATAGGCTTCATGCTATCACAAAATATCCCATTAACTCTTTTGTATGATAAGGCTTTGAAAGGCTTTTACACAGAGACAAAGGAGGAATGTGCAAGTCTTTCCTCCTCCCTTGCCCAGTGTGTGCCAGGCCTGTTAGAGACTCCATGGCAGAGGGTACAGGCTCAGGAGCAGGTCCTGCTCTGTCACTGTTTTGAGGAGCCCTTCATTTGCTATGGATAGACTGAGTGTGACAAGGGAAAGGGCATCCTCCTCACCAAGCTGGCACTTGGGATATGTCAGACATGAGTTTTTCTTTATGAGTTAGACTTAACCAAAAGCTGCTGGCTGTTGTAACTTCATAATTGACAGTCCTTTGAGAAAAATTCTATCTCACCTCCCTGTAGAGATTTGGGTTGCAGGTACTTGTGTTGGTAATCCCTAGCACACGTTTTGTTGTCATATTGTTCCCAGCTGTATTTCGATACTAGGCTGCTGAGCATAAAATCTTCACAGCTAAAAGAAATAGAAATAAAATCTTCTGCAGGCTACTGAAATTGTTATTATCTTTGGAAAACCTCTACCTCTCTGCATGAGACAGGATAAAAATCTCTTGATCGATGAAAATTGAAATTAAATCTCTGATTGACTCAGCTGTAAAAAATATGAAAGAGGACAGATGGTATGAAGATGTGCATGATTATATGCTCAGTGGCAAAATTTAGCTGGAAAGAGAAAGGAAGGAAATCAAAGTGATAGAAATAAAGGAGCTGCCCCTATGCACTATTTAACAATTTCCCTTCATAATCTCACCTGGCAGTGCCTTTACAGTATCAGCTCCCAGCCTTTGGTCCCTCATTGCAACCCCCACATTAAGGGGTTACCATCAGTGCTGGAGTGGATTGTTCTACCTAAAGGAATAACCTTGAGACAAATGTAAGTATGCTTGATTGATCAGGGTAAAGCAAAAGTTTGGTTTGCCACCCATAGGAGGGGTGGTGCTTTTGCCTTTTCCTTACTGGGATTGTACTGGAGGGTGAGGTAGAAACTACTAACAGGAACACAGTCAACAGGAGGTGCTTTGTGAGGAGGCTGAGCTGAGCATGGCACAATAACCCTCTTGCCTAGGTTGAATCAATTGGAGCAGAGCCTGAATCTGTGACATTCTAGACTTCAAGCAGTCTTTACCTAAATTCTGTATGCTCTTTTAGTTTTATCAGTTATGAGTAATTTCCTGCATCCTAAACTATTTTTGACCTTTGGTACTACTGCTTTTGTCAGTGAAAGTCACATGGGTGGGAAAAAGAAAATCATTCCAAGCAAAAGATTAAAAGACAATGTCTTTTCCTAAGGAAAATCATTCTGTTTTTTGAAAATTTCATCATTTCTCCTCACTGTATATATGCAGTGTGTTTGGAGTTTTTATCTTAATGGTACATGGCTTGTTCAGAGCGTAATTTTTCCATATGTCTTCAAATGGTGAAACAGCTAATATGAACTCAAGAGACCCTTTTTTGGAGTGTGGCAATCCAGTTAGATAAGCAAGGTTTGGGAAGAAACATGCATCACATATACAGTAAATTTTTTGAGACAGGTTTTTTTCCCCATAGAAATGCATTGTCCTGTCAAAATGCTGTTAATGTATAGAAAAAGTAGGGCAGGGAGGGGGAGAGGAGAGAAGGGGGTTGTTTTCTTGCTTGAATGACAGGTTGCAGTTTCCACTGTTTTCAGCACTGCCATAACTTTTTAACTTATAAGTATAATCTTTATTTGTAAAAAAAGGATTGGGCAAAGCATATTGATATATTTTATAGTAGTCTTCATGCAGCTGACCTGAAATTTACAAAATAATTCCTTTCCTTTGCTGCTTTATCTCATTCTTTCCATTCCTCATTTCAAAGATGCTCAGAAAAACATTGGTTTGTGAAATAGCATTTACTTTCAGAAGTGACATTCCAAATAAGTCATCAAGGCAGAAGAAGGTGAAACAAACCAGCTACTTCCAATGCTTTCTTTGTATTTATTGATTAGGTGTAGAAAAAAATTCTTCACAGCACCTTGGCTTTATCAGCCACAAAGTTTGCATGACACGCGTTATGAAGACACACGGTGTTCAGATAAAATAAATATTGAATATCCTTCTTTTATTTCATTCTGTACATTATCATTGTATGAATGAGTCAGGAATTCACCAGGAAAAATTGCATGTGACTGAGAGATAACTGAGGTATTTATGTATTTATGTGACTTAAAGTCTTTAGTGCTCCTATTCATCCCCTAGAGGCATTCAATTCTCTTCATTCTCCGTATTGAGGATTTCAGTGCTTAACTTTGGGGGCACTAAATTACAGGGCACTTGCTGAAGGAGTTAAGTAGATGAGGTGAACACTCCTATACAGCTGAAGGCCTGTTTAAGATCCCAGAAGAGGCCCTTAGCAGAACAGGGACTATTCCAGGGCTGATGATCAAACAGAGGACAGGAAAATGCATCAGGGTTTCAATCTTTTGGGTACAGATACAGAGATGAGCTACCATTTCCATCAATAGCCCTGACGAGCATAAATTCAGAGGAAGTCAGTTCTAATATTCCCTAGGGTTGCAAAAGAAGCCTGACAGGTGTGGGAGTCAGGTTCCAGGTTTATTCATATCAGTAAACCTGATATCACTCAGTGCCAACCACTTTGGCGCTACAGTGGCTATCTGAGATGTGACACACAGACTGCCACAGTCTGTCTGCTCTTCTTCTCTGGCACACACAAATGGTCACCCTCAAGATCACAGGCTCACAGAATTGCTTAGGCTGGAAGTGCCTCTTCAGGTCATCTAGTGACCATCTTTGTGAATGAAGAGGAGGCAGCAAATACTTCCTACCTGAGCTCTAACAAAACTTTTGACACTGTTTCCAACAACACTCTCATGGACAAGCTGGCAAAATATGGACAAGAGAGCAGTATGATGGATTGAAAACTGGCTGAACAGCCAGGTCCAGAGGGTTGAGATTGGTGGTACAAAGTCAGGTTAGAGGTAAGACACTGATGGTGTTATGCCAGGGATTGATCCTGGGGCCAATACTCTTCCTCAAACATCTTCATTAATGATCCAGAAAATGGGACAGTGTACCCTCTGTAAGTCTGTAGATGATACAAAACTGGTGGTGACTGATATAGTGGTGTTACCATTCAAATAGAGCTGAACAGGCTGGAGAATTAGGCTGAGAGTAAACTCATGAAGTTCAGCAAAATGGGGAAAAATAACCAATGCACCTGTACATTATCCCCAGGCAGAGTTCCAGGCATTCCAGCTGCAGTCTCACAAAAAGTCACCTCGCCTTCCCAGCCTGTCTTTCCAAAAAAGCCTGTACCCAAGCACTTCAGAAATTTAGTTGCTATTGCATCATGTCCGTTAGCTCAATGACTGTAGCTGCATGTGGATTTCTGATTCCTCCTGCTGGTTTGCCCATGCCACATCCATTCTTGTCAAGCATTTCAGAGAGGCACCCAGGCATGTTCATTCACCAGAACAGTTTCAAGATCGTTTCACAGGCACCTTCTTCCTTTAGGACCTAGGCTTAAAGTGATTCCACTTCATCATTGGTTTTGTTGATTTCTATGTCACTTCTCTTCCCATCTCCCCTGGGTCTTACCTTGCCTATTCCACCCTCAACTTGCTCACTTGCTTTTTGAGGAACCTCCACCTCTCCTGTAATTACCAGTTTAAAGCTCTCAGTTTGGCCATCCTTGACACACACTGTGTGCTTCTGGTTGCATGCTTTGGACACAAGAACTCCTCCCTCATTCTGCATCATTCTGTTCTTTCTAGGAAAGGGATTCCAGACTTCTGCTGTTGTAAACTTATCAAGCTCTATCTCACAATCATAGAATATCTTATTCTTATTTCATATGACAATATTGCTCTAGAACATCACTCCTCATCTACATAGAAAATTATCTCTAATTTCTGGATTTTGTTCCTTATAAGCCAAAATCATTCACTTTTATGTCAGTACTGGATTTCCTTTACATGACTCTTTGCTTTGGTAGGTAATCAATGGTCTAAACATAATTTCCCTTTTAATTTTTGATATATCCTTGTGACTTGATATCCTTGAGCGTGACTGATATCCAACATAGTTCCCATGTGGGACTGGAAGATATTACTTATGACCTGTAAGTATTGCACATTTCTGTAATAGTTTCTAGAGGCTACACAGGACAGACTACAATGTGGGAAATGGCATTAAAAATTATGTTTAAGTACCAGTTAATTTTTCATTTTACTCTTACATCACCCCTTACAAATGTAGAATCTTTGTGTTCCACCTCATTCTCTTTCTGCTAAGCTGAATGAGCCCAAGTTGGTTTAGTCACTTCCTATGCAAGAGTTCATGTAAATCTCAGTCTGAAGAGAGATCAGGTTCCTGGTTTTCGACTTCAAAGCATGTTTTAAAGCCCTGTACAGTTTTGAGGTCAAAAAAATAGACCACTGTGTACTTGGATATTTTTTCCCTCTTTCCTTAATATTGATATTTTATTTGCTTTTCTTCAAACATAGATTTTGATATATATATTTAATATCCTCACTGCCAGTCCAAGAGGTCAGGTACTGGGTTTCTGCAGTGGAAGTTACCTGTTATCCCTGTTTTGAGAACACTGAACTTTTCTTTCCCATTCTGCTTTCTCCTCCACATTCTGCAGCATATAATTACAGATATTTTGAATTCCTTTTCACTCATGGAAAATAACTGTAAATAATATTAAAGAGGAGAGTGAAGTGAATTTCAATATCAGAAGTGGATTAAGAATCAATTAATTTTTCTTTTTCTGTGTTCTTTTCCTGTAAATTCCCCCAGAGCTGAAGGCTAAATCTTCTCCTTTCTCTGTTAAACCATGGTGGCTGGAATTGGGGAGGAAAAAAAAAAAACCAACAAATGAGGTATTCAGTCCTCTGAAATACATGCTGAAAAACTCAGGGGAGCAAATTTGGAATGTCTTGCTGCTCAGACATGAATGTTTTCTTATCATCACTGTCTTCTTTTCTGCTGCTACCATTTTTGCTTTGGTGTTCTTAAGAAGTGCCTGAAAAGGTAGATATTTCAAGCAGTAGGAGTCCAAAAATAAATGCTCTAACCATAATCATCCCAGGTATAACTAAATCTTGTTTATGTATTTGATTACCCCTGGCTGGCTCACCTTCTGGCGAGGAAAATTTGTCATTTCGGTAGGGGGGAGAGGGGGAATATTTTAAAATAACTTCCTAAATAATAGCACAAACCAGAGCTAGTCATTAGATTTACCTATCAGATGTCTGAATATTTATGGCAATTTATGTATTTTTCATTTGTAATCAGTCACTTGAGGAAACGAATACATGAGTGCTACACAGAATGCTATTTTTTCTCATTTTGCTTAATATGAATAGACTAAAATTAAATGAAATGACAGAAAGGAGAGCTGGTTAAGTCTTGTCAGGTCACTGAGGTTGTCTGCCTGCCAACAAAGCTATGTTGCCTGAGGTATATGCAGGTGCTTTGTTTCAGTCTCATTTTGAATGACTCATATGGTGAAGCTCCTTGCACCACCTCCCTTGGGAGACAGCTCTGTGATCTGACATCCTAACAGGGAGAAATGCTTCCTGATACTTGGCTGGAGGTTTTATTGTGCACAGGTTTAATCCACTGTTCCTGTTTATATCCACCAAGGACATCCAAAATATTTTTTCTTCTTACTCTGGGTTTGACCCTCTTAAGAGAGGTAATGACGGTATTTCCCCTTGATTTTTCCCCACACTGTACTAACTGTAATTAGTTCAGTCTAACTAAACTATTCCTAAATATTGTCTAAGTATTCCTAGAACCATTGCATATACTCTGATGCTATTCTTTCATGTAATTTTTTTTCCCACTTGTTTTTTGGCACTGAAATGCTTCAAAATCTGGATCCAAGGTATAAGTTATCAACATATCACTTCACTGCAGCTCCTTCAGTCAGTGCTCACTGTTGTTTCTCCACCAGCTTCACTGCTTTAGCACTCTCTCAATAGCACTTGGATGGGTTTGGCATGTCTAACCTGGGACCTCATCACAGAGCATCGCAGGAAGGGAGAAGAAGAATCAAGCTGGAAGTCTGAAAGAAATTAGTATTTACAGATTAAATTAGAGGGAGTGAGGTGGTATTAAAATTAAATATCCTTTAGTACCAATGGGAAATTGCAGGGTGTTATCCTGGAGGAAACTAAAATTTGAGGTATCATAAATTTATGCAGAATGACTGGAAGCTAAGTATATAATATAAGGGGGAAAAAAGTGAAATCTGGACAATTTTATTACAGCAAAAAGTAATATTTTTTTCAGAGAAAAAATGCACAGAAAGCATCTATCCTTTAGTTCACTAAAATTGGTTTAAAAAAAGCCTTATGTTCTGTGGTACAGAGGAAAATCAAGTTAATGGTGCTCTAGTCCTTGTGGCCTCTTCACCCAGACCTGCTGCTCAGAGGAATGGGGTCTTGCAGCAAGACTTCCAGTCCTTCCCTTCAAAAAGGCTGGGGAAAGAACTCCCTGCTCTTAGAGGCAGCCTGGAAGCTTCACATTCTCCACTAGGACCTCCTTGTTCCTCTAGTGGGGCTTCTCTACCAGCTATCATTTCTAATTAATAATTTTTCTTTATGCCAGAAATTTTCCCCTGATACATTGTATTTGCAAGTCAAATCAAACCCAGCATATGTCCTTTCTCTCTTAGCTAGAATCAGCTCATTTTGTCCTTCACTGATGAGTTCTTTTTCCTGAACGCCTTCACTGACTTATGGCTCTTTCCTAGACATGCTATTGTTCTTCTTTTCATGGCAGCAAATAGAAGTTGTTCCTGAAGGAGCTTTCTTGTCTTTTTGCTAGTCCCTCTGGGATGATGCTACTGGTGCCCAGTACCTATTTGCAACTTTTAAGTTTCCCCAGCATTATTTGGGGTAAAGTGTTTCAGTGGTGCCTTGTGGAGAACCTTAAGGAACTTAAATCACCAAAGAATTTATTTCTCAACAGTTAAAGTTTTTGCTTTCATGGAAACCATTTCTTAATAAATGCAAGCAAATACTCATCATCATCTTCACCAAACATTCCAGTGTTTATCAGGTCATTCATTATTTCATAGTTTCTATTAAGACAGATATTTATTTCTTGCACTTAGTTGGAATTTATAGACTCTGCATTTCTATCTGTTCTGATCCTTTTGTGGTATATTGTGTAATGATAACTTTTGCTCCTGAAAACTTATGAGTGTTTTTGAAGATCTGTGTTTAAGATGCATTTTTACACAACAGATACATTCCTGAATGGTCCCACGTAAACGCTGAGTAAATAACTGAAACTGACAATCTTTTACCTATAATTGGAAAGCAAGAATAGCAATTGCTTTGAACTATGATAGCAATAAGTTCAGAAAAACAGACATTCATGAGGCTGAGATCATATTGCTTCTGAAGCACAGCAGTAAAATTAGATTTCAAACATATATGTGAAAAGGGAACTATATCTGATCACTTTGTCTCCTGATATCCAAGGGTATCCATTTAGGTACCAGGTAAATTAAAATTACCTTAGTAGGAAAACATACTTCTGTTTTCCCCCCAAGCAATATAATTTTTTTAAGGTGAAAGGACATTAGTAGGATGAAAGACAAATAAGGCAGTAACAAAAGACAGAAAGGAAGATGTATAGACATAACCTAGAAGGTTTCTAAAAGGAAATTTCAATATTAGAGAAATCATCTTCTAAAAAATACCGAATCTCACAATTCTGAGATACATAAAATACCTTTGGAAATGTCAGGAATGTGATGAAAACTTTGTCTGAATATGAGGTAAATTTTTCCTATCAGTAATCATAATTATTATATAAGTTTAATCTTAATTATCCAGTAAAAAAAATTATCCAGTAAAAAAAATTATCCAGTAAAAGCATTAAGGCTCAAATAGTATTAATTGCTAATTGAATTTAAGACTTCTTACACTAAGACACATTTGCTGATATATTCACATCAGTAAAACATTCTTGAGAAAATGTGCCTTATGTTAGCAAGAAAGGTTTTGTAAGGACAGAACTCCCACTGATTCCATGAATAAGATAAGCTATCCCAACAAGAGGCATTCTTTGCTAGTATAAATATGTCCACTCTGAGGCTTTTGCCAAGGCAGTCCTGTTAGTTGAGGAGGCTATGAGAGATATTTTTTCACACTTCCAGTGAAATTACTGTGACAAAAATCCTGATTAGTCCTCAGTCATTTCATAATTAAGGAAAAAATTTGGAAATCTAGGTGATCTTCCCATATCTGTTCTAAGGTGAGCATAGAGGCATCTCTGATGTTTTGGATAATTGGGAAGAATAGAGAACAAGATCTAAAGCTGGAAAAATTGTGTATTCCCTTTTGTAATTTCATTGTCACCAGTTTCAATGAAGTGGTTATAGTCCTGGCTAATTAAAAGGCCTTTTTATTAAATAATGTATTTTATAAATCAGCAATGAAAATTAATTTGTGGTAGTGAAGACAGGTGGATCACTGAGTGGGCAAGTGGGATTTGGTCCTCAGGAGTCTCCCAGTCTCACTCAGGTGATTCGTGTTCAAAATTTCATGTTTGACTTGTAAGGTGTAGTTGCATCACCAGTAAAATAAAGTTTCCCAAATGTGTCTCTTACTATCTTATTACTGGGGCAAAGTTGTCACGCATCATTTAGCCAATACATTCTATAAAAAAAAAAATTGAAAATCATCCTGAGGTAATTTAAATTTTTTGCTATACATGTTTAAAATATTAATTGCAAACCCAATACTTGTGTTTCTTTATGTTGCCCTGTGCTTAAGATGCATATTCCAACAAGTGTTTAGAAATCAGAGCACAGGATATATGTTTGGTGAACATACCATGACACTATAAAAGTAAATTTTATAACCACGAGATAGCTTACCATTCTGAGAAATATACCTGAATGCAGTCTACATGAAATAATGTGAAAAATATAGGACTAGAAGCATCTTATGGCTAGTAGACATTCATAGGGCTAAGAAGGTAGTTACAGATGAAAATTACTTATGAGATAGGTTTAGAAGTTTGGGGGTTGGGTATTATAGGCCTTCATTTTCTCATCTTAAAGTCACTTATAAATCACCATGCTATCCAAATGTAAAGTTAGCATCTACTCCTCCAGGTCAGTTGATGAAGCTGGAAAAGCCAAAATCTAAAAATCCTGATCTGTGTTCCATTATCAGCTAAAATTATGTTTTCACTGTTAGTGCTCAAAAATTATCTTAATGCATATTATTTGGTCTGTGGGTTTGAGATGAGTGGTGTTAAGAAGTGAAAATGTAGTAAATAGTATGACATCTCTTTCAGGGTTTATTAATTTGGTAATTGAAATACCCCTTCACTGTAGTACACTGCTTGTTTCTACTCTCATTTTACTGATTCTATTATGGCTTATTTGGATCTAAGCAGATATATCAATAATCACTGTGTATATTTTTTGCAGTGTTCCCATAAATATGCTGTTTCATGATTGTTCTCCATTTAGGATTTTTATATTATTATTTCTGTGATAACCAAAAACATGTGAGTTCTCTGTTCCAATCAAAAGACTAATCACACCTCAGAATTTTAATAATCATAGAAATGAACTATCCACAAACTAGTTACCTACAGACAGAGCTCAAGCAATAAGAATTAGTAAATTTGAGAAACTGTAAAATGAAAAGAGACACATCTTTATAATCACATTCTCTAGTTAATTTTATTTCACATGCATATGGACTATTAGTATAGTGAGTAAAAAAACTCTTTCCACAAATTCTTGGGAGAAAGCCTTTATTGTCTACAGAAAATAATTAATGGGGCTCATAAATTTTCTCATTTAATTTCATATCTTTAGAGTTTTTCATTATTACAGGAGCCTGTAAAAACAGGCTCCTGTATTGGGAGTCACGTCTCCGGAATTAAGCAGTTTTGTTATCAATTATCTCAGCATTAGCTAAAATAATGATATAATTTCTGAAGATTTATGTAACTTTTTAATCCAGTTACTTAGGTTGAAAATTATGTAAGATGATTGAAAATACTTGTGGCAAAAATCTTAGAAGTGCCAAGGTGAGTTAGATGTTTAAGGTGCGTTGAATGCCGTTTAAAGTTGACATTCCAGGTAATGTTATAGTATTATTTGGGAAACAAAACTAGACAAAGGAGTAAGCTGTAAATAGTGTGGATAAAGTAGATTTAGAATTTTTTGCCTGCTTACTCAGAGTATTTATGTGTTTATTCAATTTAATTTTTTATCAAGCACAGAGAGACCAGAATAATGAAAAGATTAAATTATTTACATAACTAGAGTGAAAAAGTGATTGCAAAACACGCTCTCAAATATTTGAAATGTGTAAATGTCAGCAAGGAAGAGAGGTTATTTAGGATGTTGTGAGCAGTATTAGTAAAATAGCCAGATTAAATTTAAAAAGAAAGAATTTCATCTAGCTCTCAGGGTTAACTTCTGACAGGAAAATTTTTTGGGTCATAAAATGTTTTTGAAAAGAAGCAACAGCAAAGTTCTCTTTTAGGAAATCAGAAGTAAACTAAAGCACAGACTGAAAATTATTTGTGGAAATTATTATCCTAAGTGTCCCTGGAATCCAGCTTTAAGAACAAAATAAATCTTTCCCATCTGTACTTTTGACCAAAAATGCTAATTTTTGTGTGTTTATTTTCCAAGACTCATCTTAGTATTCACATGGTGAGTAAGTGTTGTTTGTTTACATTTTTTAAAAGATTGAAGCAGCTTTTGATTAGTGCTATGAATTAAAATTCCAATTCAAAGCTAAAAGGAAAATTCACAACAGAAACTAACATCTGTCTACAGATAACAGAAATTTGGTTTTCACAGGCAGTAACCTGCCCCCATGCCTCTTGCTTATATATTAATTGTAATTTGTTCTCTATTAACTGAAGATTTTAGTAGAGCTTGACTTTTAGGTTTTCTTTTGATATTTAGTGTAGAGGTTTTCAAGGATGTTGGATGGGGACAAGAGCATCAAAGGGCTCTGCTTGCCAACCAGATATCCAAGATCACCCACACCCTTTCAACCATTGCCAACAGGGAATGGGTCTGTAGGGAGGCTAAATCTTCTAGGTAACAAAACTATAGTCCCTAAAAGATTTTGTGTTGCTGACAGAAATAGTGGGAGTTGGTTCCATGCCAAGACACTTGTGTATAGGATTCTGATGTCCCACTGCTGTCTGTAAGTGAGATCCAGTTAATTAGCCAAGGGGAGGCTGGAGAGGGATTCAGCAGTCAGCCGCTGTATGTCAGCTTCAGGCTGGACTGAACCATTCCCTCCAGTGTCAGGCCAGGAGATTTCAGCTGCTTCAAACAGTCCTTTAGCATCATTTGGGAAGATGCAGACTGCCTCTGCACTGGAAGGTAGCACAGGAACACGGGAGCAGCTCTGCAACGAGAGCCATTCACGTGCTCTGGTCCCAGCTGTCACTGTGACCACCCTCTGGGTTAGGCTCCATCCTAGTCCTGCAGGCTGAACACACCTAGGGGGCAGAGGACATCTGCTGTGTTGGTTGCATCAGAACCAGTACAGCTTGTGGGCTCTGAGATGGCTCCACATGCACAGTGATGCATGGGAAATAGGAACAATTGGGGGATGCATCACATGTGCACTTCTGATCCAAACTCAAATGCCCAAATGTATATACAGACATGGTATATCTCAGCTGCTGGTCCAGAAAGGCACAAGTCTTCCCAGGAGGCCTGTTACAAGTCTACTAGTCCTGTGTGAATGCCCCAGGCATCTAACTGAGTCCAAAGCTGCAGAGGGCACTTCCACTTAGTCAGCTGGCCTGTAATAAGATCTCCACTTCATATCATGGAAGATTACACACTAAAGGTGGACATGTGGGTTCAGGACTTGTTATAAATTGCCCAGTTCCATACAGTGAAATAGACTGAAGTTACAAAATTCAGTCTCTGCTAATGTTAACAATGAACTTTCAATTGCAGCAGCTGAATCTTTTTTTTTTTCCATGTTTCTGGCATTGCCAATTGTTTCTAGGTTCGCTTCATGCTCTAGTTTCACATACTTCATTTTTCATTTATATTCATGTTTGAGTAATGTAATATTTATACATTTGGTCTTGGCATCCAGTGAATACTAATGACAGTTATACATTCTCTCAGTCCCAGAAGAACCAGCAAAGAATTTTGTAAATCACACATCGCTTATCACATAAAATCTCAGACAAGTATTTGGCTTTGTGTCAAATGCCTCTAGATCACAATTGTAGAATTAAACTATGGAAGGTTTGGAAGTGCTCTGTTTTCTGCTTTATTGTAGACCAATATTTCCAGTTTCCTTAGCTGGTAAACCTGTGCTCTTTGTTTTATGCAGCATTTAGTAGCCACAGTCTGGAGTGAACTTTGTTTGTTAGTCATGGCTGGAGTATGGGAGAGTTTCCTTTACACAAACAATAGTATTATTTTTTTTTTCTTTAGTTGGATGTTCTCAAAAAGAATGATGAAAAACAGGTTGCTGTAAAAGTAGCTATGCAGACAAGACCACATCCACTGCTAGCATCCCAAGTCTGGCACATATCCCCACAGTAATATGGGGAAGAAAAGGCCCTCACCTATACTTGCATCAAAGATGTATATGTATATATATAACTGTATAGGACAACCCATCTTATTAATAGTGACACTAATCTGTAAATGTAAATGCTGAATAGATGGTGTGAATGCTACCTGACAAAAGCAGACTGATAACAGCTCCTTCCAAACAATTACAGTTTGGTTTTCTCGTTTTATTTCCCTTTATTTTCCACAACATTCATAGCCACAGGAAAAATCCATTTCCTGATGAATGACTATTGTAGGGTGAGCTGAAGTGGCAAGAGAAACTCAAAATCGTTGAAACTGTGTCCTAGCCTAGTTGGTATGGTGGTGTTCAGTCACAGGTTGGACTCAGTTATGTCAGAAGTCTTTCCCACCCTAACTGATTCTGTAATTCTGGGATGGGTAACAGATCTGGGGAGAATTTAGCTGGGGGTTAAACAATCACAAACTGATTCAAGCTTTCTTCAAAGTATTGGATCCAAATGGCCTCTCCATTCTGTGATCTGTTAATTATCTGCTGTTTTTTTCCCCATCTCTTGATCATATTGAAGGTATCACCCATGCTTCTCCTAATCTCCAATATATTATAGCTATCAGCTCAAACTGCTGGTAAAAATGAAGTGTAAGGGTATTTTGCACATAGCCTGGCACACTAAAGTATCTCATTAAATGACTGGATATAATATGAATTATTCCAAATGCCGGTGAAGCTGACTCAGCTGATCCAGTAGTTTATAAATAGCACAAATACCTTTTCTGGCTTTCATGCTGTCTCTAGCTATTACAGTTCATTAAGATCCGATGCATGTGGCTTTTCTCTGCTATTTGGATTATTCAATCCATTAAGACACAGCAGTGAGAGAGAAAATCATGAGAACTTTTGTGTCAATATTGTTGCCAGGGAACCACTTTTTATTTCAGTGCTTGGGACACTGGTGTCACTTTGAGTCTGAGCTGCAGAAAGACATTTCACAGGAAAAGATCAGGGATGTAAAACAGAATTAAGGGAATCCTAAACTTTCATTTTAAAGAGGAAAATAGTTATACCAATTGTTTCAGAAGCATCCTGAATGGCCTGAAAGTTTGGGGTGTTTTTTATAAATCTGACTAGAATTTTGAAGGGAATATTAATGACAGATAGGAGAGACTTCTTGGTCTCTCCAGACACGTATTAGATAATATTCCATACCTTTTTCTGTCCATGCATCATTGTGGTGCATCACCATTTAAGTAGAATGGTGAATATCTGTCTGGAATGACAAAGAATATTTCAGTCTTTCCAGAACCGTCCTCTACTCACAGGTATCTGTACAAACTCATTTGTACCCCCATATGCCTGGAAGGGTTTCCTGATTTAATCTAAACAGACTTTAACCATTCTATCATTTAAACAGCTTTATAGGCCACATTTCTTTTAAGAAAGTCTGTATATGTAGTTTTTGAAGCACAATCATTATGAATTTAAAAATAAAAACTAGAACAAATGCAAATACAGTCCGTAGCCATGAAGTCTATATGACGTGAGAAATTTCATCACTGGATTGCCTTATTTAGTTTAAAACTCATTTGAAATTTTCATTTTGATCAGATCTTCCTGAGAATTAAACTATACATAAAAGAAAATTGAAGAAGCACCAGTAAAATTATTCTAAAACTAATGTTTTTTCTTCATTCTTTAAGGGGAGGAAGCATTGACAACAAAGAACCATTTCAACAATAAAGTTGCAACATCCCCCCACCTACTGTGAGGAATTGGAATATTCAGCTGGTGGCTAGATAAATAATGTGTAAAGTGCTCTTTTCAAATTACAATTTGAAAAGATTCTGATTTCTTTTTTCTCAACAGAATTTATCTTAACTGTATGCATTTCTTCTTTGGAAGGCATTGGATAAAAAAAGGGAATTCATTAAGATTGATGTCATACCTTAATTATATTTAAAACAGACACAGGAAAGCAATATAACTGCAGGGCAAGAAAAAGATCTATGCTGAAGTAGATAACACTATGTATTTTTTCTGCCACTCATTTGTGATGTTCTAGTCATTAAAGCACCTGGGAGATGAATGGTACTAAATAAATAATAGGGTTTGAGTGATCTTTTGGAACACTAAAAACCAAAAACTTTTTAGAGAGTGTGGGAATTGCAATGAATCCTAAATAAAACTAAATAGGCCCCTAACATCAAAGCTTGCTGTCTTCACATTTGTTTTATCTCCTTAAATTTATTTCTGTTTCCCACTCATGAGAAGTGGAAGCCAGTTTTTCATGGATGAGTATCAGAATCAGGTTACAGCCTGAGAAAATTTTATATGTTCCATTTTTTTTCAGTCATTTTGAGAAAACTGGTGTTTTTCACCAGTTTTATATTTATTGATGTGTGATTGACACAGAGTGTTTTAAGCATCATCTAGGAGGGTGTCTTCCTTAACCAGTCACATTAAACAGATAAAAGCTGTACGTCAGTGTAGCTTGCAGCAGGTCAAGAGGATTAAAATTCCAATTTCAATCTTTCTTCCACCACAGCACATACTATAGCTGTAACCAAATGTTTGAGTATGTTATGACCTGGATGAGTGTGCAACTAGAAGAGTGGAAACTAGATATAATTTGTTTGATAACATGGATATATGCATATTTTTAGTATTTTATTAAAAGAGTTTATTTCAATAAATCATGTATAATGACCAGCTAATTGTTTTGGTAGCCTAACAAGGGGTCAAAATATCTAGGGAGCTTCTGTAATGTGGAATATTTAAGGTTTTGATAAGAATATGCCTCTTGCTTGAATCCTTGAAAGAAGTTTGTTAAAACAAGTGTGAAGAATCTTATTTACATTAGTTAAAATTCAGATAAGTTGAAATTTGACTTTGCGCTTGCTTGGTCCAGGTTACAGCGTTTCAGTGGTCTGTGATGCATTCATTATATAGCATACCATTTATTCTCCAGTTCCAAAGCTGTAGAGGTAACTAATATAATCTCATCTATCATTCTTGCTCCAGCAGTTTGTCATGAGTTTCTGTCAATAACAGGATGGAATCCATACCTTTATACATACACACATTTCTTTGTTTCCTAAGGTTTTGATACAGGTCCTCCTGTTATGTAAACTTGTGTATGTCCACCTCTATTGAAGGCTTCTCAGTCATAATGACTTATTAGTAAGCAAAATATTTCAAGAAAGTATTAGCGTGTCTGTGTTAGCTTGTCACTGTTAAACTTAATTCATTTTGTTCTCACAGCTTCTTCTGTGCAACAGCCCCACAGACATCATTCTTATGCTTTAGTAGGTATAAAATTGTATATAAAAATTGTTTTTCTGATAGGCAGACACCATAGCTTTCAGAGTGGTTGCATACGACACTGTCTTAGAAACCAAAATGTGTGAAAAGATGTTTTAATGAGTGGGGAGCTGGTTGGTAAAAGGCAGATGACCAGTTCTGCATTAGAAGAGCTCAGTAAATTATGGTAAATTGTAAACATGAAGTTTTTTATGAAGGGATTTATGATTAGTCTGGGACACACTTACACAGGTCATGATATTTTTTCTCATAATTGGTGGTAGTTAAAGAGCATAGCAAACCACATTAAATGGGTGTGAGCTCCTGCTGTGGTGTTAGGGCAAAGAGATAAGGTGTCTGTAGGCTTGTAGGACCTCAGAGGTTACATTGTCTTTGTGTATGAAGGTCTCCTGGCTGTCTCTGTCCAGTTGTGGTGCATGCAGTGCAAGCAGGAAGGTGACAAGTTGGAGAGGAATTCATGAGAAATATTAAAGTCAGACTTGAATCTGTTTGGTTTAGAACCATAAAGGTGAAGAGGTGACTTTGTTACATTTTTCAAGTATTTCTGCAGTGTTTGTAGAAACAGATACCAGGTAATAGTTCTTTAGTCTTGCAGCCAAAGTATAATTCAATCCCCTGGCTGTAACTTGAACCTGTTCAGATTAGACATGAAGCACATGTTTTTAGCAATGGAGGCAAATAACACCCAGGGTAACCAGGTATTAAATTTTTAAAATTAAAGTTATTTTTTCCAGTCAACAATTCAAATGGCAATTAATTCAGGGATGGATGTATTCATAAGTGTACCATGACATGTTATGTCTGAGAACCTGGATATTATCCCCTCTTACCAATTAATAAGATTGCTGTAGGGAAGAAGAGAGGTGGCTTGGTTTGGATCACACTGGCTCATGCAGAATGCTGCTACAAGAGTCTGTTGGTACATTCCCAACAGAGACAAATGCCAGCAGGCTGGAGAGGTCAGAGCTGGAGTCACCCTGAGGCAGGATGACTGTGCCTGTGCTCAGGCCTGTGCTCAGGCCACAGGTTGTGCCTTTCCTGGTGCAGTGCTGCTGCATAGCATCACAGGTGAATCTATTTGTGGCATCCTCCGCATTCACAGCAGATGGGGCCATCCAATGGCTTTGGCATTCCCAGAGCTCCACCGCGCCCGGCGGGACACGATGCAGGAGGCAGATCTGCACACAGAGAGATGCCCTGGCTGTGTGTAGGGGATTGTGTGGTTAGTGGCGTTGCCAGAAGGCACTCTGTGAGGTGCAGGTGTGGCCCCTGCACTGCAGCCAGCTTTTGGGAGCACAACTGTGTGCCAGGAGCTGTGCAGTGCCTTTGCAGCCAGGTTTGGTGCAGCCGCTCTGCTTGGGCATCGCGCTGCACGTGGGCCTTGTGCACGTGAGGTTCTGGCTGCTTAGCAACTGCATAATGGGGCTGTCCCAGAAGAACACACCGTCTGTTTAGTCTATAAATGTAAAATATCCATTTTAAATCTGCACAGTGCATCCTAAAGAACATTGGAGCGCTCTCTGTTTTTGTGATGCCAAGGGTCTTTGGCATTGTCAGAGCAGCACCTCCCCAACACAGCAGCAGTGCCAGAGGTGTCTGTCAGACTGTGACTGTTCAATGCATTGACCCCTTCATCCAGTGAAAGCTCCCTCTGATTTTCCTCCTGTCCGTCCTGTCCTGTTCCACTCTGTAGAGAGCATCATCAGCCAGGAAATTGCTTCATTTTCAGTCAGTTTAATTAAATGTCAATGGTTTGGAAACTAAAAATTTACAGTGTGTATAGGAAACAAGTGTAGGTTTCAAAGCATGCACAGGCAACACAGTTCTTAAAAAGTATGTTTCTTTATCTCAGATGTCTTCTTTTATAATACATTTGCTAAGAAGCTGTAATCCAAATTAGACAGACAAAATACCAGAACGCAAGTATATGAAATCATAGGGATAGCTTTGCTAAACAATTCACATTTCTGTTTTTCTATTCCTTCAAAAAATATTTTTAGTTCAACAATTTTTACTTGACTTAAAATGTAATCAGCCAAATGACAAACACCTTCTAGCTTTCCTCAGAGTAAATAGTGCAGCATGTTAGCTTTTCAGTTTGATCTAATGAAATGGTAAGTCAGGAGTAGTAACAAAAGGGAAATTAACATGTTGCCATGTCTGCTTTTCAGCTGGTGACTGATATCTGCGTTGGTAGTAGATAGGTTAAATTTACCTCAAAAGCTTCCATGAAGAGCATTCTTATGCAAGGAAAAAACCAAACAACAACAACAAAAGTAAATGCGAGGAAAAGTAATTTTTAAAGTAATTAATTATCTTCATTTTTCCTGAAAAAGAGAGTCAAGTGATTAATCAGCATGGCAATTTATAAAACATGTCACTTAGGTAAAAAAAATCATCCATATTCACAGCCATCCATACATTGCTTTCTTCAAATAAAGTCTATGAATGGATTTCGTCCAAGGGTTTCTAACCACCAGGTAATTATGTTTTAAAACTGTCTCTCCCATAAACAGTGCTGCTGTTTTGTGAACAGACAGACTGACCTATGAGCAGTGAAGCCCAAAACCTCTTTCCAAGTTGCAGAGGTGCTAGCAGACTGAAGCAGTTCTGACTGTTTTGCTTTCACTTCTACCCAGTACAACATTACATACACTTACTACCATTCAGGTTTCTTGATTTCCAGTTAGTCATTTCTCCACTGCACTCTGTGTACAACAGTCTTTGTTTTACAGTCATCCAAAGGACACTGAGTTCTGCATCTGGAAATCTTTTTTGATTACTAACCTGAAATACTCATATTTAATCCAGGCTTGTATGAAACTAAAGGAGATTTAGAGATAGAACACAAGAGAGTTGGATATTAAGGTAATGCCAGGGCCAAAAAAAGATTTTTTTTAATGGGTTAAAAGATCCTTATATCCTTTACTGTGCAGTGTTTGAGTTGGATTAATTATGTCAGTATGACAGCTGGATTTCACTCCTTTGTTGGGGCATTGACAGACATCCCACCCAGCACCAGCTGGTGGAGAACTGGCCAGTGTGGCTGCTCACTGTTGCTTTCTCCCATCCCTCTGTTTCCTGTAGTTCCCATTTATCTGCCAGAAGAGCAGGTTGTACTCAACAGCCCTCTGGTCTGCTTCAGACAAAATCAGCTAGGAGCACTGGAGTGAGCTGTCATAAGCATGATGGTCCGTAACAGAGCAATGATGAGGGAGATCAGGTACAACTTTCACAAGTCTTGGATTTATCCCAACTTCTAACACTGCTGCAGTCCAAAAGCTATTTTGAGAGCTTCACACAGAAAATAGGTCTTGCTCAGGAAGGTTGGTGAATATAGTGACAATGACATCATTAGTTCTTCTGGGCAGAAATTGTGCACAGAAATTCAGCTTTTCCAAAGAAACCACAAAACTTTGTACTAGGGAGGCACTAATGATAACAGTAGCACCGTTATGTTAATGCAGCATTTGAACTAATGGCACACAGCAGCAAGTTTTAGGATCATTCTGAATGACATTTTTAATGTGGAACATCCAGCTTAAAAATCAGAACTGACAGTAGCTCTGTAAGTTTTTCCTTGCAGCCTGCTCAGTGATCATCTAATCTTGGCTTCTGTCTGAGGATCTAATTCTTGTACATTCTCCATGCCTGGGTCACCTTTGATCTTCTGACACTGTGAACCATTAATAGCAAGGCTTACACTGTTGACTTCTTTTCTAGTGGTGACTACATATTCCTTTGATTTAATATAAATTTTAGTTATAATATATATAGTGCCCTAACAGGGAAAATGTCTGCCTCATCTTGTCATTGCAGTGATGTAGCTTCAACCTGGCAAATTTGCAGTTCCTTAAACTTTCTTCTTTAGATGTACTGAGTCAAGTTCAGTGGTATCAGCTGGCCACAATACCATCAAAACTCTTTGGTACTGAGGAGATTTTGACAAAATTATTAATTTTGCAATTTTAGCCTGCTGGAATGGTGCTTAGTATGAACAAGTTGGACCAAGTGTTAACTATGTATAAGGAGTATACTGGTTTTAGACATATGGAGGAATTATTATTATTATTATTATTATTGTTGTTGTTGTTGTTGTTGTTGTTGTTGTTGTTATTGTTATTATTGTTATTATTGCTATTATTGATTATTCATCCTTAATCTGCTTGGCTTTAATTTATAAGATTAAAGACACTGATTTTAGCAATGCTGTTCTGGGTCTAAATCAGAGGAAGACAGTTCCTTGCTATGTTCAATCTTAGGAAGGGACTGTTGGTAATGCCCAAATAGTTCTTTGAGGGCCTCTGCATATTCCCAGTTACTGGTAACTGGGATCCCAGCTACTAGTAACTCCTAGTGACCTACTTAGGGCCAAGCTAAGATATGACTCTCTCTCATATCAGTGTATGAGAAACCTTGCCTGAACATGATATTACTACTGTGTGCCTGTGAATACATATGCTTGTGCACATCTCTGGCTGCACAAGTTGCCATCTTTACAGATGCTGAGAGGCAATACAGGTTGCTCCATAGAGTATCACTGTCTTATCTGCCAGTTACTGCTTTCTGTAGAGGAATGTACCTCATTATTCTGCACACATAATTTGCCCACAAGCTCGTAGGCTGGCACTAGAGTCCAGAAGGAACTTGTACTCATCAAAACTGGCTGAAGACTGATGCTCATGTCTACTCCCAATTATGTCTGCTCCTTCTTATTCTTTGCTCTTTTGGGGAGAGGAATGTGAAATGTGGATCTCAGAACCAGCAGAAACATAGTACTTCAGAGTCTCTGAGAACATGAAGTTCAGCCTTTGCACTCTGCTGCTCTGGCATGTGAAGTAACCATGTAACCACAGCCCCTTCTTGACTCAAGACCATCCTTGGCCACTAACTGCTGTAAGGGCATATGCCCAGCCAGCTTTAAGGCCAGATTTAAGAAATATTGCCAGGAATTAGCTCCCAAGAATCCAAGCTATTCTGTAATAATGTATCCCAACTTTTAAGGAAGGAAAGGTGGCAGTGGCCTTGTGAAAGTCCATGAGGCTTTGCCAGTCTAGGCACGAATGATGAGGGGAAGTGTTTCCTGCCCTGCAAGTGCAGTCACGTGTTCCTCGCTCTGTCTCCTCAGCCTACACTTTTTTGCTGCCTGTCTGTTCCTGCTGTGGTGTCTGCAGGTTGGAATCAGAAGCCTTTGCTGTGGAGCTCAGGTCAGCACCAGGCAGAGCACTGGGCACTCCCGTTGCTAAGAGCAGCCCGTCCTCTCCCAGTTGCATGTGTGTGCCTTGACAGGGTCAGAGCGTGATTGAGGAGTGAGATGCACAAAAGCAGAGCAGGCTTGAAATTAAATCGTCTTTGAAGCTTTTCCTTAACTAGTCTCACACTGGCACAGACCTCTGCCTTGGAGGGGATGATTCAGTGGAATAGCAATGACCTAAAGCTACTGATCTACCTACTGAAACATGCAGGGAGGAAAATTTATCTCAAAAATGATGATATGAGAATATCTGGGCTGCGAATAAATGTTGGTAAAAGATCTACATTAACATTATAAGAATGAGGACTTTAATTTTTTTTTCTGACTAAAACTGGAGCTTTTTTCTGAAGTAGTGAATGCTACACAGAAACAAAAAAGTGGAAAAATCCTGGTGGCTGAAACCTTCATCTTTCCTCTCATTTATTACTAATACCAATGGAGTAGCTGTCCTAATTAAAAAGAACTTGCCCTTTCAAACAGAGGAGCTGAATTCTGATCCAAATGGCCTTGTAGAAAAGAAATTGGTGAATGAAGTCATTACTCTAATTAACATTTATGCTCCTGATGTTAACAATGTACTTGTAAAAGGAACCAGTAGCATAGATATTACTCTTTAAACCACCTCATGGTCTGGCATGGGTACTGATTTTAATTGCCCTTTGGTTATCACTTTAGACAGATCTGCCAGGGGTAATTGCATTGTAAATCAGATATCTCAAGAAATTCACTAATGAGCTAATGAACAATAGTTATTTGTGAGATGAAGCTGATGATGCTTATTTAGACAAATGCTATACTTATGTGTTCTGTGTTCCACACGTGACCATTCAACAGTAACTAGGTTACAATATCTTAGCTGTTACTCAATCTACTCCAGAGTTTTATCTTCCATTTTCCAGGAAGTCCCTGGAAGGCTCTTTCTGTGATTTGTAATTCACAGAACTGTAGTTTGGAGCCCTGCATTTCTATTTGACTTTGTTTATATATTTCTTGTCTCCCTTAGCATAAATCATAATGACAGCCTAATTGGTTTACATTTCTGAAGCAATTTGAAATGTGAAGTGTTGCATAAGTGTTCAAGGTTGTTATCGCTTTGTGACTCTTCCAAACCATTTTCTGCCCAGAATGAAAATTAAAGAGAAATTATTTGCCATTTACAAGAGTAAATATAGTGAATCTTGTCATAAGCAATAACTCATAGATCACCAAAAAAACCCTCTGTTTCACACAATTGCACTTTTTAAATGCTTGAACTTTGCACTTCCTTCCTAAAACAGTAAGTCCATTACCTTCATTGGAAATATTTGATTTACGCTCACGCAAAAGGAGAATCGGATCCCTGATATCTTTGTGAGGGTAGTTTCATGGTGGAATGAAGGTTGTGGAAACATCAGTCTTCTCTGAAGATTTAGCTATAATTAAAACACTGGAACATTTGATAAACTTAGAATTTGAGATCATGACATATTTATTTCACAGGAGAGATTTGCATAGTTGTACCAGAATTTTACAGATTGGAAGATTCCTATCATTCACAGATGCATAGTTTACCTAAATAATTTACATATACCAAACTGATTTTTCTTTTTCCATAGAGCACTGACCCTTTAGCTTTTTCATAGAACCAGACCAGTGCTTAGTATTACCAGAGAATTTTTATTAGGTGCACTTTTCAAAAACTAAAGTCAAAACAAGATAGATGCATTTAATTTTCTTTGTTGCGTCCGCTGGCTTACAGGGCAGAGTCAAGAGGTATCCATGACAAAGTAGAGAAGTCTTTTACCCCAGAACAGGATTTTAGGATCAGAAATGAAGCAGGCAGGCAGGCAAAACAAGGACAGCCAACAAAAGGTAGCCTGGGGCAACACAGTGTGTCAATGAGAAAGAGAGAGATAAGAAACACTTGGACAGTTGTGCATGTTGGCTTCAATCTGTAATGACTGTGCAGACCACACATCAAAAACATTTGGCTGTCCTTGACAGAGAATGAAAAGAGCACAGATTTTTCAGCTACCTCTTTTTTTTTTTTTTCCCCACAGCCAACCTGGTGAATTGCAAGTCATTTACTTTACTTCTGTTTTTAATTATTTGTCTAATGGCCTTCAGGCACTTATTTGATATCATCTTTCAGAGACAAAATGAAAACTCTTCATCTTTTTACAGCTGCTCTTTCTGCTGTTGGTCAGATGGATCTACAAATCTCTGTTTTAACCAACATTTATATTGTATCTTTCTAGTGGAAATTAAGGGCAACGTTGCCACCATCAACTCCAATAACACTTAATTCAGTCAGCACTGGCAGCTGCTGCATTTCTGCAGTACTGGGCATGCAGAGACCCCCATGACCTTGGGACCAAAGTGTCTATTGGTGCTTAAATTCTGTCAGAGTCAAGAAATGAGTGGAAAGCACCTATTTTTACCCCACTCCCCCAGCAGTCCTATCCACACTCAGAGATTGAATAATACAAGTTGGCCAAATTGCAAAATGTCCAGGCTCTGATGGTGGTTATGACACTTTCTTTACAACCTCTGGCCACTTTCTTGTTTGCCTCATGTCCAAAGAAAAGAATTAGTGGAAGGTCAGAGTTTATTTAACGTCTCACCTTGCCCTCCCAGTGAGTGGCTTAGCTCCTGAATGAAGGTGACCCTCTGGTCCTTCTTTTGGGAGAATGATGTTGTGAAGTTTGTAATTTGTGGAGCCTGAAGAAGAGCATGCCACAGTGCCTCATTATACAGCTTGGAAGCAAGAATTAGGAGAAAATACTCATCAGGCATGATCAGTTTTTTATTACAAACTTCAGAACTCTTTCTTTCCTTGTTGGTTTTTTTTTTTTCTACTAATATGTGATAAACTCACCCCAGGCAATGTCAATTACTTCATTCCTCAATATCTCTTAGTTTGTATCTAATCACAAATTTTCTGAACAATTCAAAAATAGTTAGTTTTTAAACCTTCTTTTTTCTTCCTGGCTTAAAGTTGTGTTTTAACACTGGTAGGTTTTGTGGTTTTAGGGCAGGTTCTTGGGGCTGTGGATTACCTCATCATAGATCTTTAGTAACTGAGCTCTGGAGGAGCTAAAATATCTTTTTATAGCACAAGACCTCATTGGCAGTAAAGTTATGGATTATAACTCACATGAGAAAGGTAAAGCTCTATATCTCAGTCATCTCAGGAGCAAGATGGTAGTGAGGTAAAAAATACCACTTTAGAAAGAGTTATCGCACTGGCTTTAAGGAAGACAGGGGACACAGAGCCTCCATTAAGTATTAGTTATGGCTTAGTATTTTGGCTTTATAATTCCAAATTACCTTAAAAAACACCTGATGATTCATACTAATATGGCAAAATAACAATCTCTTGATGAGGACAGCATTTATGTATTTTTTTCTCTGTTTTGTTTTGTTTTTTTTTTAAGTTTGTTTGTTTATTTTTTGTACCTGGAATCACTGTGAGTCTCTGAGAAGTATTTTTATTTATTCTGACAACTCCTTAAGGGAAGACCAATAGGGAACATCTGATTTATTCATGTTGTGCAAGATGACTATCCAGGACAATCTGCAGATGCCTTTTAAGGCACAAAAGGAAAGGATTCCCTACATACCTCGCCAATTGGCAAGATAACTTTCTCTGGTAGCAGCTTGAATAAATGAATACAAAAACTGATTGACTACAGGGATCTCTTTTCTTCTTCAGGTTTGAAGAAACTGTCAGATGAAATTAACAGTCTAGAGTGTCTCCACAAGGTTGTCAAGGCAGTTGGAGACAGATTTCCAACTATAACACAGAGAAAATGCCACTCTGAAAATGTATAAGGTGTCTATAAACACAGCTTTTAAAATAAGCTTTAAAGTCCTATGAAAAAAAAAAGAAAAAAGAGACACAGTACTGATCAAACCAGGGGTGGGGTCATTAATCCAGCTTCTTACATCAGGCTAAAGACAGATCAGACAATTCTCATGACTGTAAGACCTCTGCAGTAGCATTTTTTGAATAAACTTCACCTGGGTCTACACATGGCATTTTCAGATAGATCTGTAGCAACTATGGATTGATTTAACATATGGGTAATCTCTCAGAAAATTCTGGTATAGAGACTCAATGTTCTTGAAACTCATTCCCATTTTTTAATCAAAACTTCATCTGAAAAACTTGGCATAGCCTTTCCTTCATACCACCTTTTACAGAAATATAGTTAATTTGTACAACTGAAATGCATTTTATTTTTATTATAGGAAGCTTATAATTTTATTTGCTTTTGTTAGAACATCTTTTCTTTCTGTAACTTTTTTTTTCCTTGAAAACGTCTGGGCCGATGCTGCATGCAATAAAATTCTTAATCACATGATGAGCACTGCGTGACATTCTATTCCTTCAGTTCAGTTAATGATTCTAGCTTTGCTTATTATTTAGAAGAAGGAAGCTGCTACTATACAGTGAGATATCAGTAATGCCAGTATCACTCTAAAAAGAATAGTAATTTGCAACAAAATGGCTCTCTGATTTACATTAATCAGTAATAAATTTAACCTAACATTATAACTTTCCCTAGACTTACATTTTTTCTCTTTTTTAAGCCTTCTGAAGCTTCAGAAACATTCATTTCTTTGGCCTAGACTGAACTAGATAAAATTTTGTCTAGAAATGTTCTTAGACTTTTCTCATCTTTCCAGATAATTTGTAAGGGTGTAAAACCATCTAGGCACTACTGTCAAAAGGGAGGGACTCTGCTGCAAGCTGTTCTCTAATATGGCAAAGGATTTTTACTTCTACAAGAATCTTAGCCATAATGTATAAAGTATACAAAGTGAAGCAGAAAATCTTATTGTTTGCTTAGCCTAAATCTTTAAATGAAGGAAGAAAGTAATAGCATGATTTAATGTGTTGGAACCTTGATGATTAAGGGTCTGAATCATGTCCTCTATCATTAGTAAGCTTAAAGGTGTCTGGACCTTGTTGTAAAGCAACAACCAAACCCCAAGTACGCTTCCAGAGGCCAATTAATCTCATCTAATATCACTACCAGGGCAGATGGGGGGAGAGAGTTCACTATTTTAGATACTGAACTATGCACGAAAAGTGAAATTAGCTAAAAACCCACTCTCTATATCACTTAGAGATCGTACACATTTAGGGACAGGTGATTACTCAAAGATCTAATTCAGACAACAACAACCAGCTCACAATAATAAAGATAAGTGTGGTGGGAAGAAGTGTCTTGGTATTTGTGTTTAGCTGCAGCAAAGAACACACTGTTTAGGAATTGAACCATGTCTCTTTTCTGGGAAAGCAGAGGTTTCAGATTATACTGCTGCTTTTTAGAAAATGAGGTCAGATGACAGAATTGCTTTAAAGTGTGCAGAGCACCATAAAACAGTTACTAATGTATTTATCAAGCTGTATTGTTGCATAGCCTTGTTCCAATAGCCTGCATTCATACCTTTGTGATTCCTACTTTTGAAGTCCAAATTCCATTTGTATTAATTATTCAATCCTGTCCCTTTGTCCATGATTTTCCTTAAGTATGTAAGAGTACCCTTTTCAAGAGGTCTGTCTAGATTTTTCACTTCTGATACACTGTGCTCAGCAGAAGATCAAATTATGAAAGTTAAAGGTCCTTTCATATTTGCTGGTGGTTGGGAGATGTGTGATGATGTGCAATGTGTGCAGCACTGCTGCATCTGATAAGCAGTCCTCTCTCTTCTAGGCCATTATCTCAAACTGATGTGCTCTGCTTCTCAGAAAGAAATACAAACTTGAAGAATATTTGGGAGAAATAAGGTCAGGACCTTAATCCTAGAGAAATCTTAAAGCAAGTCTGTTCCCTCTGTGTAGCCACCTCCACCTGGACTCAACACAGGATGGTTTATAGTTACTTTATCTGGAAGGTATTTACACCTTCAGCCCATGGCATTCCCACATCTGACAGGAGAACTGTTATTTCCCAACTGTGAGAGATTTAGTGCTCAAGAGGATTGTG
Source organism: Leptocoma aspasia (assembly GCA_013399835.1). Classification (NCBI taxonomy): domain Eukaryota; kingdom Metazoa; phylum Chordata; class Aves; order Passeriformes; family Nectariniidae; genus Leptocoma; species Leptocoma aspasia. The sequence goes on along the minus strand of VXAX01003036.1, from coordinate 87,879 downwards.
TCTGTTCACATGGTTTGGTCTTGGTAGAAATTAAAGGCATGATGAAAACAGTTCAGGCTGTACCTGATTTTCTAAAGGTGAAATTGTTTTCTACTTGCTTCTTGTACTCTTACACAGAGCTTTAGGGATTAGTCTTGCATATGTGCCTAAATTTGCAGATGGGCAATCAGCTAAAGGATTAATTAGCAAAATCTAAGAAACACACAGTATTTACAGGATAAAGCCACCCTAGTACTTAAAAACATGGGAGAAAAAAAGAATACTTTAATTAAAAGAAAAAGCAGCTATGTAAAAACTATGGAACTATGGAAACAGTGATGAAGACAACTTAGAAGTTTGAACTCTCTGAAATACACTAAAGTGTGAAGTGATATCTCTGAGGAAAATATATTTTTAAACATGAGAACTAGCTTATATATGCCTTAATTTGGGAGCCTTCAAAATTTTCAAAATCAGACTATGCCCTATGCTTATCAGGTGTACTCTATCACCACTTTATTGTTACAAAAATTCATTTGCTACTGATACTTATCTTGAAAAATACAATTAAGAAATGAAAAGCAAACTTGTATATCCTTACTTATAAAGCCTTTCCCAGTCTGTATGGATGGAAAAGAGATGTTCTTATTGGGGGCAGTTGGTGTCCAACAGTAAGAGAACAGCAATTTTGTCATGTTGGAAGGTTTGACAGCCCATCTTGTCTCCATCGCTGTATTTAGGAATTTAGAAACTTCCTCTGCTATTGCATTCATTGGGGGCCAGAACACTCTTGGGCAAAACTCCACAGCTATAATTAGTGACTTAATTTTAATGTAGATGAATAGACAATCCTGAAGCCAGTTATTAAAATGTCATTACTTGACACAGAAGTTAACGTATTTGCCTAATGTCTGTTAGCAGAAGCTGCAGAGACCGACCCAAATGAAAATTCAGCCTGGGGGAGAGGCACAGCAACACAAGGCATCAAATATCCCCCTGCCCCTGGGATAGCTCCTGCCAGAAAATGCTGCAGTGTTTCTTGGGAATGCACTGGCCATAACTCTGACCTCTCTGTTCTAGCAGAATCCTGGGATGCCCAGAAAGTATTTCTTTCAAGTAGCTTGATTTATAGCTGAAACCCAATGCAGTTAGGAAATAGAAAAGGGGAAAAAACCAGACTGTGTAACAAGTAGCCCTGGGGATGTCAATATCCAACGAGTATGGAATTAGTTCTGTGTATCACGTGTAACTCATTCAGACAGCACTCCCAAAGTAAATAAATTTTAATCTGCATTTTTAATTCGGACTTTAATTTAACAGCAAGGCTCAGAGAACTAAAAAATCTGGATTCAAAGGCTTAGTTAGTAAAAGAAGAGCAAGGATATCTCTGGGACCTTCAGTGTTCTGTCTAAAAGAAACTAAAAGTAGCCACAAAGATCATAGTAAAAGTATAACTTTTCTTGTGAATATTTCAAAGAACACAACAGAAGTTAAAAGCTGCTGTTTAAAAACATAATTGTGAATCTATATTTAATAACTTTTTTTCCTAAATTCTGGGAGACCTGAACTAAAACCTTTCCTATTTCTTTGCCATTTTAATGACACAAATCCGTGAGTAAAAACAATACCAATGTAAATCTAAAATCTAAAGGCTTCAGAAGGCTTCATTTTTTAATTCAACTTTATTTGGAGTCATGAAAAGAGTTCTGCAACTTTAATCCATCAAGCAGCTTTGCAAAACCATCATGAAAATGTATGAACCCAGGAACAAAATCTACTCACCCAACCTTACAGCAATGATTAAAAAAAGCCCTAATTATAATATAGTCACCCGTCAAAATAAATTACTCAGGGTGAGTGGGTGAAAAGAAGTTTGCTAGATTTCCTTAAGGAGGTGGTAATTGTCTTGGATTTTGTTAAAATACATTACTACTTATATTTTAACAAAGTCTGTGTACTCTTTTCCTCTTTAGGAATTTTATAAGATGGTTGTAAGAATACAGAGAAGTGGATTTTCCAGCTTTAGAATATTCTATACTTGTGTGGTTTTAGTGCAGAACAAAACAGGCATACCAAAAAAGTGCTCTAAATTACATATACAGATGATCAGAAATGTTAGAATAAAATGATTTCACAAGAAGATGGCAACTGATTGGACATACTGCTACAGCAAAGTGATGTGTGTGCACAGTGAAGCCAGAGCATGGGGATACCACATGCTTGGTTCATGGAAGTCCACCGAACATTCATTTAAGGATTCCTTCCTGTCTTTGACATCCATTGCACACAAATGATGTTCAGGAAAGTGTTTGAATCACCACCCCTGAAAATGTTCACTAAACTTGTAATTGTGGCACTTAGGGATGTGGTTAGAGGTGAACATGGCAGTGCTGTATTAACAGTTATATTGATGATTTTAAAGGTCTTTTCCAGACTTAACAATTACATGGTTTTAATACTAAATCCTTCAAGGATGTCTGCAACACATATTCCTGGGATGTGTTGTCCAGGAAAACTTCACACAAAATTTGAAAGACTACAAACCCCATACGGGGCCTGCCCTAAACAATACCAAAACCATGAGCTTGTTTTCCTGATGTCTTCTGGAGTTTAACAGAAAGCTACACTTGAACTTACATCTCAAGAATGCACAGGGTGTGGACTCTACAGCAGCAGACATCAGCTTGATGTCCCAGGACTTGCAGGCTGGAGGTCATTATAGAAGGAGATATTTTTTTAGGCAATTCCTGGAAGATGAGAAGATGATTGCTTTACTTAATACCAATTAAACTCTCTATCAGTTAAACACGTAGACCTAGGTAGAATGACTATACACCATAATAGTTCATTTATAGACTCCAAAGCAGGTTAAGTTAAAAAATAAATATCTTGTTATGGCAAGATCACTGATTTTCATAGAATCATAGAGTAGTTTGAGTTGGAAAGGGACCTTTAATGGTCCAACTCCCTTAGTCCAAGCCCCTTCAATCAGCAGGGACATCTTCAGCTAGACCAGGTTCCTCAGAGCCTTGTCCAAGTTGACCTAAAATGTTTCCAGATGTGGGACATCTATTACTTTTCTGGAAAACTTCCAGGGAGTTTCTACATCCTTACAATAAGAAAATGTCTTCCTTATTATCAAGTCTGAATCTTTTACTTTAAAACCATTATCCCTCATCCTATTGCAACAGGTTTTTCTAAAAAGTCATCCTTTTAAGCCTCCTTTTGGTGCTGACTGGCCACAATAAGGTCTCCCTGGAGTCCTCTCTTCTCCAGGCTGAATAAACCCAACTCTCAGCCTGTCCTTATAGGAGTGGTGCATCATTTTTGTGTCTCTCCTCTTGCTCCAATGGGTCCATGCCTTTCCTGTGCCGAGAATCCCAGAGGTGGATGCAGCACCGCAGGTCTGGTCTCAGGAGAGCAGAGCAGAGGGGCAGAATCCCCTCCCTGGCCCTGCTGGCCACACTGCTTTGGATGCAGCCCAGGATACATCTGGTTTTCTGGGCTGTGAGTGCACATTGCCAGGTCATGTGCAGATTTTCTCCCACCAGCACCTCCAAGTCCTTCTTGGCAGGGCTGCTCTCGATCTGTTCATTCCCCACCTGTGCTGACTCTAGAGTTGCCCCACCCCAGGTGCAGCACCTTGCAGTTTGGTCTTGTTAAACCTCATGAGATTCCCATGGGCCCACTTCTGCACCTTATTCAGGTCCCTTTGGATGGCATCCTGTTCTACAGGAGTATCAACCAAACCACTCAGCTTGGTGTCATCTGCAAACGTGCTGAGAGTGCACACAGTCCCACTGGTGATGTCACTGATGAAGATATTAAACACTATTTTTCCCCATATGGACCCCTGAGGGACACCAGTTGTCGCCAGTCTTCATCTGGATACTGATTATCAACAGACATAAACCATGAACAGATGCTTCTAGTTGTATGCAGTTGGCTTCTAGTCATAAATAAATTCAGCCATCTTCTTTTAATCAAATTGCAAAATATTCATATTTGTTCACATTATTATTTTTATTGAAAATTAAGCTAATTTCTGCCTACCTAAAACTCTCTATACCATTAATCATTTCCATGTGTACTTGTTTGTGAACTGCTAAATATCAAATGTAACTCAAATCTAGGCAACAATTAGACTTCAGAGTTAGTTTACTAACTTCCCCTTAGTTTATTATCAGTAGTCAGTGATCACAAAAACAAATATGTAGAGGTTTAACATTCATCATAACATTTGCAGTTGTTCTCATAACTGAAAAATAAGGTTTGTCTTTCATTTCCTAGAGTTGTGGCTGACTCACACAATTTTGACTGATACTTCAGCAATTCAAAGCTGTATAAACAAAAAAGACATCAATCTGAATGAGGATGCTGAATAAGCAGAAGCAGGTGTGTATTTGTAGCTGGGTATTGTTTCATGCCACTAAAAATAAGTGTGAAAAGGAATGTGTCTCTGCTCTGGGCTCAGAATGTGAGTCACACCATAGCTGGAAGTATTTATCCTAAAAGCTTCTGGCTCTGGCACACCTCTTGTTTTCTCTCTGGTTGTTCATTTTTACTATAATTTCCTAATTCCTCATCACTATTTTAACTTTTCATAATACTTATATTTTTAAACTAGAGTTTTTAATTTCTTATATGAGATCAGTGGAGCTTCAGGAGGAAAGGATGCTCTCAGCAATGACCCCCTTTCTCCACAACCTGGTGGCTCAGGCTGGCCTGGCTAAAGGAACATATCCTTCTCACAAAGCCCTTCCTCTCCCTTCTCTGTCCAGAAGGATGGCAAGTGGAGAAGTCAACTCTATGCTGCATTTTGGATCTTTCCTCAGAGAGGAACTGGGAAGGCCATGCAGAGGAAAGTGCATGTAGGTCAGTCCCTGCAACAGAGCACAACATGGGAGACACATTTGTAACTGTGCCCAGTAACTGGGATCACGGGGTGCTGAGCACATCAGTGAGCACTGTCAGTATATCTGAGTCTTGTTATCATTTCAGCATGAGGATTTTTCTGTTTCTTTACTATCACCCAAATGCTCTGTCTTTTTTTCTTCCTCAAAGGCTTACCTTTTCTCAGGAAGCAAGTTAGGATATTGCTTCATCATCCAACACTTTATCGATAAAACAAAAGCCTTACTACATCCAGACATAGGTGAACTAAAATTAAGAAAAAAAATAACCTGTTTCATCCTCCTTCTTTCCTCATTTTTCTGCTTCTTGTGACTTTCTGGCTTCCTGATCTGGTTTCTGTCATCAGAACAAGCCTACCCATTAATTTGTCTGACTTTTCCTTGTAGAATCAGGGCGCTGCTCAGGGTTCATGCAGCTCAGGAGTGGCAAGAGATCCTTGGTAATTGTCACTGTGCCATGGATTCCAAGCCACTTTGGCAGCCAAGTCAAATAGGTTAGGCCAGACCATCTTCAGTGTTCAGCTGCACTCAGAAGCAGCTGGAAGCACTGAAGCAATCAGGAGCAGCAGCCAGGTGGATTCAGCACAGGTGCTTTTTCTGCACTGCCCCTCCGCACAGAGGCTTTGATTCAGGCCCAGCACAAAGAACTTCACTCAGGCTTAGACTGACCTCTTGACTGTGCAGGGGTGGCAGGTGAGTATACACACAATTTTTTGAGTGCAACAAGGAGGGGCCTGAGTAATAGAGCAGCTGCACTTAGATGGAGAGAAAATGTCTCTACTACTGCCACTTGGTAGATCACAGAATCACTGAGATAGGAAGAGACCTGTAAGATGTTAAGGCATGAAATGCAAGAACAGGGGAGGCATGCAGTTACATTCTGCACTCTACCAATCTGATTGTATGGCACTCTTGATTCAGAATTTGTACCTTTACATTTAATAGGCTTTCATGATCTTTTTTTCTTCTGTGACTTTGTATAATTGCTTTTTGACTGCATTTATGATACTGGCAGCATCTGACAGTGAATGCCACTATTCTCTTATGTTGTGTAAAAAAAACCCACTTCTTTTGCTTGTTTTAAACCTGCTAATTTCATTGGGCATCCTCTTGTTCTCAAGCAGTGGGAAGCCAAGCTTCCATTCATTGATTTTCTAGGCACTTTCCCAGGTTTGTCCTGTTTTTATACATATCTGCCATATCCCTCTTCAGTTGTCCCATTTCCAAGCTGAAAACTCAAAATCAATTTAAGCAGTTCCAAGCTTTAATTGCCCTTCTTTAGTTCCCTCATGTAATTTTTGAGAGGCAAGTACCAGAACAGCAGGCAGTATACAAGAGAGGTTACTATGTGGTTTTGTATAGTGCTATAAAGGTATTGTCTGTTTTGTGCTCCATTCATTTTTTAAAAACTCCTAATTTTCTGACTGCATGGGATTTATGTTTTCTTCTAGGATGCTTTTTTTCTTCTTTTTAATAATTCCTTTTTAAAAATTAACTACAGTTGAAATTGTTTATTTGGTGTTCCTTTTTTTTTACCTACAGGAAAATGAATTTCAGTACCTTTCATGCTTTTTTTACCAACAGGAAAATGAATTTCAGTACCTTATGATTAGTGTTTCAACAGTAACCTGTTGAACTCTTCCCCTTGCTCCGGGAAGGTGAAAAAGAGATCAGAGATTTTCAAAATTTAATGGCAACAAAAGTTATGGTTTTTAAACATTTAGTCTCTATATTATGCCTAGGTGTGATATTTGCCAAGGTTTTATGAGAGTCTCCCATCATCTCTAGTATCCCAAGTCTTAAGTAAGGAATTTCAAGACACTGAGAATCTCTTCTTGATAAAAGATGCGGTTTACATTGATTCTAATTTTTCTGTAATGGAGCATTGTTCCTTCATTGAAATGGCTAGATCTCTCACTCTCTATATTTTTTCCATTGGAGTTTAACTAATTTTTTAATGACATGCTGATTGTATCAGTATGTGCATAGTTTCTTATTTTTATTTGCATTGTTTGTGCATATTTTTGAATTAAAGGTATAGATCAATAAGTAGCTAGCAATTAATAATTTAAAACTCACTTTTTAATCAATGGTTACTGGATCATAAAGCACATAAACTGTTACGTTATAGGACAGAAGCTGGAAATTATTCAGTATTTTCAGTCTGAAATTGAATGAGTTAAATCCTCTTTGGCCCCTGATCTTATATGTGCAATTTTTTCTTATATTTTTATACAGGTGATATTCATAGATTTTTTTTGTACGTGAATTTTATCTCTGTCTCTCACTAATGCATACAGTCAGTCAAAGTGAAAAAGTGTCTAATATTTTAATATAACATGAAAGTGTCCTTCAGTTAAGACTATTCAGGATATTAGCATTACTGCTAATTATTACTGCACTCCATTTTGTATGACAATGACAAAATTAAGAACAAAGGAAAAAAAAGCAAGGTACCACACTTTAGTTTCACAGTTTGTGTCACACTGGTACAATATCTCTGGGATATATCTTCTGATATTTATAGAATCAGTGGACATCATTGCATATTTGACAAGTTTTGTGAAGCTTAAGGCCTCTGAGGCACTGATTGAGACTGGTAAAATGGCTTAGGCGAGGGAGCTTTTTTAATTGAGGAATCCTTTTTTCAAATATGTGATATTTCAGGCACAAAATCTCACCAATCTTAGAGCAATACAAAAGTAACATCATCTTAGAGCAATACAAAAGTTGACTTCCAACTGAGCACTCCTGCTTTTCAGATACTCTCAAAACAGCCTGTACTGTCAGAGCATAGAAATTTGACTGCAAGCAGATCTGGTCTTGACATTTTTGGAGGTACAGTTTTGTGAGTAGATGGATGTAGATTTCCTTATTCCCAGTTAGACCCCAAATCCTGCTGCCCTGCTTTAACTCCAGCAGTCAGAGATCACCCACAGTCACCCCTACAGAGCCACATCTCATTCCCCTGCTGGGGCTCTTGTTAAACCTGCTGCCATCTCACAAAATCCAAAGAAAATCTGCAGTGAGTCAAAGTTTCATTCAGACATTCCTAAGTCCAGAGTGACTATGACTGTCATTTAACTGTACATTTTTACTGTGTATTACAATTACAGAAACATCTGTTATTAATATTGTTTTGCTAAACTGCTGTGAAAAATTGAGTATTCAGTAGTTGCAAGGCTGTTCAGTTACTTACCTCTATTGAGGTGGTCATGTGGCTGAACACTGGAGACACACAGAAATACAAGTGCCAGTAATAATTTTTACTCTGCCTGCAAAATGTATTTTGTGATGGTTTACTGTGCATGTATAACGTGCTTTTATTTTTGTCATGCCTATGCATGGTTACAATAATATTGACAGTTGCTACTGCTGTTTGATCATACAGAAGTCCTAAATAGTGGGATAAGAAATATAAAAATGGTCATAAGGTCTACAAATATTGTCATCAGCTTGATATGCTTACAGAGGTGTGCGGGGTTTTTNAAAAAAGGGGGGGGGGGGGGGAGGAAGGGGAGAGGTGAGAGGGAGGAAAGTCTCTCAGACCTGGACAGTTTAGTTTCCCATAATAACTGCTGTAAATCTACTTGTAAAACAGCCTGTCGTTGCCCTTCAATACAGCTTACAGATGAAAAAAGTTAACTGCATAAATACAATGTTCTCATCTCTACATCTTATATTACTATTTATGTTTCTTTCTAGAAAGCACATGCTTTTTAAAATATTATTAATTATGTTACCGATCTATTTTAAACCATATTTTTAATGAAAAAATTGGAGTATCAGCAAGACACTAATTTTGAGATCAGATGTGCTAGAAATGCAAACATACAGATATTGATAGATAGGATGGGACCATGGTCAATCTAATCTAATAATCCTTATGACAGAAAGTAGATGACTCAGAGGAAGTTGCCAGAAATTTCAGGAGACACAAATAGAGGGTAATCTGTCAGCCACCTTAAGTCTTCTCAGAATTCCTTAGTACCTTGAGATAATGTTAAGCCCTAAAGCATAAGGTTTCAACCTTATTTTCAAAGGTTTCTTTGAAAATATATTAGCATTAACTATTACAAATTTTGAAATCATGAATAGCAAAAATTTGACAAATATGAGAAACAAGATAGTGGAAGTGTTACTGAAAACTGCAAATCTCTGAATCACTGGATGATTATTTACTTTCTAAGCAGATGAGATAATTTGAGGAGGTGAAAATGACATAATGTAATATATAATCAATATTCTTATCATCATTTTGATTCTTAAGACATTCTTGTTTTGTGGCATAAATGTTGCAAAATTAATTTGTCCTAACTAATGATTTGAAATAAGAGAACAGCTCTGATACGCTACTACGTGGTCAGGTATTTGGATGAGAGGAATGTAAACTTAACCTGTTATAGTTTCAGAAACTGTTAATAAGTTACATGTTTGTGAGCACGATTGGATCACTTGTGCTACCGCCAAGAAAATTAATTACCATTTCAGGAATGGTAAACATTCAATTTTCCAGAAAACATTTAAACTATTCTTTATTGTAGCTGATGAGCCAGATCCTACCTCACACACCCATTAATCTACGACAAAAGAAGCAGCAGCAGCCTGTGTATTTCTGCAATCTTATGTGTTATTCCTTTTCCTTTTTTTCCAGACAACTATTACGGCACTCCAAAGCCTCCAGCAGAACCGGCTCCGTTGCTGTTAAATGTGACAGACCAGATCCTCCCAGGTGCCACTCCCGGGGCTGAAGGCAAGCGTAAAAGGAATAAGTCTGTGAGCAATATGGAGAAGACAGGCATTGAACCACCGGAGGAAGAAGAGGAAGAAAGACCTGTGGTCAATGGAAATGACGTGACAGTAACACCAGGTCTGTTCTTCCTTCTTACTTTGCAGTGAGTTTCTGTTATTCAGAGTCCCCAGTTATCTCCTTCTGCAGTGAGAATATGTATGTTCAGGTAAGGATGTTCTTGCTAGAAGGGAAGGCAGGAATCCTGAATATTAGGATTTCTCTGAAGCCTAAATAAAATTACTTCACCTCTGTTTTGGGGAGTCATCCCACTTACCTCAGCTACTGTAAAGATTTCTGTCTCTGAACTAGTCTCTTTGAACCCTCTTCATACACCAAATAGAAAAATACCTTCTTTCTGAGCATGGATTGTGACCTGGTTTAGATTTCTATGTTAGGAAATCGTTCACAAGTGCCTGTTCCTCTCCATTGACTATAGAGGGAGTCCAGAGAACTGCAATTTGTGCAGATAAATAGTCTCTGTGTTTTGGGTCTTCTTGTTCTCAAATGGTGACACTCACAAGATTGTTCAGCACTTTATGAATGAAGTTTTGTAAATTGTTATGAAGGCTAAGCAATATAGTGGAAGACTAAAGTCACCACATCAACAAAGGTGTGGCAGTGCCATTAAAATTTAGCTGGCAATACTGTCTGGAGGACACTTTTCAGGAATGTTTCAGAGCCTGCATAAAACTGATAAGGATTTCAGATATCAAGTCCTAAAAGACAATTGTTGTTTTACTGCTTGGATCACAGTGCTTCAGAAAAAAACAAAAGGGGTTCTGGGTTACTGACTGGTATCTTGAGTGAAAACACTCCAGCCTTTTCTGAAGCAGGTAATCAACTTCCCCCTCCATGTCTCAGCAAGACAATATTTTACAGAATTTAACAATTCTTATCTTGAAATAGAATTTAAGAAATTATTTTGTTGTTCTTCATGTAGAAAATTAAAGAATTCAGATTTTTATATCTCTGAGAAATATTGCTGTGAATCCTTTTTGATAAACTTAGAAACTCAGATTGTTGAAGTAGAAGTCTAGTGACAATCACACGGATAAGAAGACAAAATGAAATATTGCGAATTCTCTAAATGTATAGGTTACTGTGAAACAAAAAATATATTACCTAATCTTCTAAGCTCTGTAGAAGGATTTTCCTACTGCAAGGTCTATATATACCCTTTTAATTCCTGCTTCATTACAAAATATACTGAATTTGATATCTTCCCATCCAGGATTATTTTGCCACATGCTTTTCTTTAGCTGTTGCCTAACATTACACATAAGGGAAAATTCCTGTGCAGAATCCATCCCCATGTACCAGTGGTGTCCAGGAGCAGTGGGGGTCTGGTTCTTCCCCTTGGCTCTCCAAAGGGCTGCAGCATTGCTCCCTTGCCACTGCCACCACATGCTGCACGAGCCTTGCTCATCCCTTCCACACAAGATTGCATCTGTTGGCATTGCTCTGGCGCTTAGTGCCTTTCCTACACAGCTAAGCAGGAAAGGATGAAGCCCAGAGATCCTAACATCAGCACTGCCACTGTTGCCAGGATACTTCCACAGTGAAAGAGGCAAAGGCAGCATTTGGTCTCTGATGTGTATTGTAGAAATCGTTAGAAAGATCATTCTTTGTAGTTATTTGAAATGTGCCACGTAAGAGACCATTGCTGAGGAGCAATTTCCAGGACAATATGTTTCAGCTCCAAGTGGATCAAGAGGCAATATTTACCTGCATTTTTCCTTGAATTCTACACCTATAATATGCTTCTCCCAGGCAAATTCTGTGTGAACAATGACTAGGCAGCACACAAGAAGCAGGCACTGGCATGTGCTGTGTAACAAAATGAAATACATGAGCATGGGTGTAAGACAGCCCACCCCCTCTTCCCCCTCCTCTCCCTGCCAAAGTAAATCCTATTGGTGTGGCCAGCAGAACAAGCAGTGCCTGTGTTGGCTCTCATGGTTTTATAAGCAGTGTTTTGTTGTTCAGTTACACTGATTGAGGACTTTGGGGATTGTAGCAAAGCAGCTCTGTACATACATGCTGTGTTGCCTTTGTTGGGCAGTGTGGCTCCCACAGACCCTGTTACTGCAGTCATTTTCTCTGTGAGCTGACAGAGGCTTAGTCACCTCTAAAATGTCAGTGCATTTGCAGTTTGTGTCTTTAAACAATCAGGAAAACCAGAATATTTTAATTAATTATTTTTAAACTCTTGGTGGAGAGAGCATTTTAGTTTTTATAAAGAATCAGCAAAGGTAGGACATTTGCTATTGCCAGTTCTTTTAGAAAGTGTGTTCTATTTTAAATACTTCACTTCCAGGAGGAGGCTTTTATTAATTATAAGGCTCCTGGGACATCTGAAACATTGATTCATTTTTTATAGATGCTCAGCAATTTAATGGCTTATTAACTGCATATCCGAGCCTGTCAACTCAAGGACTGCTCTAACACATAGGACAACGAGGTTGAAATAGTAACAGACCTAAGATGATTCTGAAGAAAAGAAACCCATCCTTATCAGGCCAATTAAGTAATATCTGTGATTACAGAGATCTTTGTGCTTTTGGTCTGAATTTTCAGGCAACTTTTCAGTGTCTGTTGGCATAATCTGTGCAAGAATTGAGCTTTAGCAATTTTTCATTAATACTTTCCATAAGCCTTGCTTCATGTCCCTGAGACAGTTGTATATGGACAAAGATTTCCCTGAGACATAAAGACAAAGTGACCATAATTGTCTGCTCAACATGTTTATTCTTTCTGATTTGTGTCAGCTGTCCTCAGCCCAGAAGCCACCAAGAATCCTTCTCAGCGCTTTGGTGTGGGGCTTTTGGCCCACAGTAGGATGGAGCACTCTCAGTCCTTCATCCTGGATCAAGTTCTCTTGGGACAAAATAGTATGATTTGGGAGATGGGATTTATCTCATCCAGCTTTAGTAAATTATATGCCTAAATGTCTTACTTTTTTGTTTGAGCTATTTGTCTCTGTTCTGTTGATATAAAATAAGAAGAAAAAAGAAATTTCAGAGTGTAAGAGAGCATAGCTATTTTAGATACACATTTTAGGGGATCACCTCTTCAATTTAGAATGATTAATTCAGCCTACAGATACAAAAGAGCCTAAATGAATAAATTTAAATGAAGAACCTTACTATTTTGATGCTTTGTGACGGCTGACCTAGAACAGAGACTAGACACACTAAACCTGAGGCATCAATTTGCCAAGAAACATATGAGAGACATAATCTATAGATTAACTGTTAAAATGGGCAAGTCTAGACTTAGTATTGGGTTTCTTACACTTAGTGCAATTGTCCACATTACTGGGTGAGAGATATTGCACCTGAGAAGAATTTCCTGATGGACACTGTGTTGAAATTAATGATTTCTGCACAACTGATGCTTTGACCAAAGAGGTAGAAAGAGTCTTGATCAAATAGTAACCAGAAACTTGTCAGACATTCAGCAGTTTTTACTGCTGTCACTGTTTATGTCTGCAATGGATTGAGTTGGTCTCCTTCACAACCACCATCAGGATTTGACTGTGTTGTACATCAGTATGTGACATGTGTTGGTCATGTCACATTTGCTTTCCACTGCTGACTGATGAAGTTTATCACACAAACTCCAGAAGAATCACTTTAACATTGAAAGCATGCTTATGTACGTGCATTATTCTGACAGTACTTGAGCAATGATAAGTTGCACCGAGAAAATGAAGTTCTGTCAGGCTCAAATTGAGGATAAGCTATGACATAAAGTTTCAAAATTATCATTCCATGCCTTAGGAATGAACAAAAGACCAGAGTCCCGATGCCATCAATCACCATGCAAAGTGCACTAGACCCAAGCAACAGGTTGAGTTTATTGTTTTATTATTACACAGCAAAGACAACCAGAGGCATGAAAACAACATACAAAGCTTCCGAGAGCCATGAGATTTAAAAACACACAAAAGCTGGTATCCATTGATTTTTCTAGGTATTCTTTAAACTCAATTTATCACAACTAAGTCACATTCTATGACCCATAGAATACCATGAGACTGTGCTCACCCAGTCTCCATGGCTCCTGCTTTCCTTGCCCAGGTTCCTGGTTCTCACTGTGGCAGGAGTCAGTGGGAGCAGTGCCTCCATAAAAAAGCACCAAGACCTGAATATGGCTCCAGCTCTGTGGGAAAGGGAGCCAAGGCTCCAAGGCTGCAAAGTTATATCTTTACAAGAAAATACATACACATATATTGGCAAACATGAGTCAAACTACTCTTGTATCCAACAGTTATTTTAAAAGAATGGACTCTTTCCTGTACAGAATTTAAGAAATTAGCCATTTGATAGAGTAAGGATATAAAGATATGAAATATTTTTGTTCAGAACTGCTAAAACCACCCCATAAATTACTATTTAATAATTTTTTTCTTTGTCAATATTATTTGGGTCATATTAGTTGGTTCTTTTGGATGAAGAGACTAATTTTTTGAACTTCTCCGCATGAATAATCTGCAGAATTAAAATAAAGAAATAAAGTGACAAGGTCCCTTAACATGTTTAGATGGCAAGTTTCAAGAATTCAACTGTAAATAGTGGAAACAATTTTCACTTTTTTTTTTTTTTGTCATCATTATGGTTGGGCTTTGTTAATATAGTTATTGAAAATCACTAATCTGACCTCTTCAGACCTGTTGAAAAGGAGATCTTGAGGAAGAACACATATTAGAGATATCATGGTAAAATCCCAGGACACAGCAGTGCCACCACATCTGTGCTCTATCAGACAAATTGGCTGATCAGTAGTCATTGTGTGTGATGCATTTCTGCCCCAGATGAATTTGTTCTACTGTGCTCATGTCTGCCATGTGACTTTTGCTTATATTCAGTTTAATCTGCTTTAATTTCTTGCTTCCTGGTTGTAGAGATGTGGCTGCAGCCAGCCTCAGGAATGCAACTGAAAGATCTGGTAATAAAGCCTGAAGTAGGTGAGGACCTTTGCTTTGCAGAGATAAGAACAAAACACTCCAAAAATTATTCAGCAATTATTACATTGTCCTGTTCTCAGGGGAAGTGGGGACCATACATCATCTCTGCTTTGCAGGAAGTTTTTACATATTTGAAAATGCTACAGACAGATAGATTCATGTTTCCACACAGCATAAAATGGTTGTAATTCCACATAGTTCAAGCATGAGTTAAGATTTAGCAGCATGAGCTGCATGTGGATGTAGAGCTGTAGATAATTACCCTTTCCAAGGCTGAATCCAGTTTTTTTTTTTATGCTGTTCTGAAGGGTTGATGTGTCGGTGTCAAAAGTATTTTTTAAGATCGTGAAAGCTGTATATACCATTTATCCCCAAGAAGCAGCACCTTTTACTGCGTCATGTAAAGAAAAAGAGATTAGTTTGACACAATTTCTTCCTGAAAAGTCTTGACAAGTATTTATGACCTCTGAAGAGTTTACATGAAGGTGGTTTGATTCTTACTTCCAGTCCTAGGAATTAAAAAGAGAAAGATGTGCAGTTACAGTTTCATGGGTCTTCCTTCTCCTTTTTTTTTTTTTACAAAAAGACAAAATGGCCTAATTGAGCAAATAATTTCAGGTGAACCTTTGGTATTCAGAAATTAAGAATATAAAACTATCTAAAAACCTAAATCATATATACTTTGCTGAAACCAGGGCTGTGTTTGTCCTTTCCAAGTTTCTTTTCCCCATGCAGTCTGGAAGGTGTTGCTGTAACTTGCCGTGATTCTGCTCACCTGGTACTCTCTGTACCCTGGGTTCCATTTCATCCAGCTCTGCCAATTGAGAACAGCTGGGTCACCCAAGTTTCACCTGACCTGTTCTCTGCCCACTCCACCTTCTTAAGCCCTATTGCTGATATTAATTATGTTAGTCATTTAATCACAGGTGTTTTTTTTTTTTTTG